>JBCJKH010031648.1:2377-15574 GCA_039877255.1 Loriculus beryllinus
CGGTTTATAGAACACCTGGCATATTCCAACTAGTCCACCTAACAGGGAGTTCAGGCTAGTTTACATAGTTAAGAGTCAATGGCAGAAATACTGAAAAAAGAAAACACAACTCTCAATGCTCAGCTAAAATTACTGTTCCTCTACATATGTTTTAAAGATTGCTAGCATTTTGTAGTCTACTTCAGTAATATTTGTCCTTGGACATTTATTTAAATTCCTTAACAGTAAAATCAAAATGCAAACTAAGAACCAAACAAGCATTTGTAGATTAGGTAATGAATAAACTATTTTTAAGATAACCTAGCACGTAGTTTTACCTCTGTAGGAATTTTCAAGTATGGTAAGTTATAAATCATTATTAAACAAAACATACTAGTGTAGTATAACCCCCCCAGCTGCTGACAGAGAAGATTCACTGCCCAACTCAAACCACTAACAACATAAAAATCTTATTAATGTACTAATAATTAAGGAATTCTAAAAACATTTTTTGTGTGCCAAAAGTTTTGAAATCAAGAAAAATAAAACAAAAAAAAAATACTATTTGAATTACTCAGCTATAATGCTTCTGGAAAATAAGCAGTCCTTGAATTGTTATTTACATTCACATGTAGGTATGCACATTAACTTTCATTGATATCTCTATGCATACACTGTTGATAAGCAGTGTCTTATGGAAAACTCCATTACTTGTGGACACATATCCAATACCACTCACTGGCATGGTAATGTTAAGGTCATTCTAATTACCTTTCCTATACTTTATTCTCCCCTCTGTGGCCCTAGTAATCAGGAGGACTCTTTGAAATGCTGATGCAGCATTATACTGATTTATTTTGAAATATGCTGTATGTAATACTAATCATTGGAACTGCATATTGGATATTTGCTGAGGTTATCTTTAAAATTATTAGGCTACATACTGTGAACAAGCAATCCCACACATTTGCATGCTACATAAGTGGTATTTCCTGTTACTAACAGAAGAGAAAGTTATAGTTCCTAAAATGTCCAGCTGTTGGACTATTTTTTTAAATAAATAAATAGGTCTCTAGTGACTGCAGGGGATTTACTTGTGCTTCCTAGTGAAGTTAAATACTTCAGTGCAGAGTAAGTGCTAGAAGCTCTCCAGGTAAAGCCACTGTTTTGTACTTCCCATCTTATGCTTTATACTACACAATGTCAAGTCAACTAGCTTTTATGATATCCTTATTAGATAGGCTTCTCTATCCCTCTGACACATAAAACTCCCCTTCTATACTGAAGAGTAGAGTGATTTCCACCAGATTAAGATCATTAAAGTATTCCCCATTTAAAGAAAGGGATTAAAAAATTGTAGATTGTTCCACACACACTTACTGGGATGCTTAAGGGAAAGCATTGTCAGACAATCTGAAAAGATCAAAATCTCATAATTTAACTCAACACTGTTGCTAATGGCTGAACATTAGAAATGACAGCTAACACACACTGTAGCATCATTCCCATAATTGCCACTCTGTAACAAAGAGCTTCCAGAAGGGAAGCAGCAATTAAAATGTATTTTTACTACAGCAATCTGAAATAATGGTTTCATGATTATTTTTTTTTCTGTGGTGATATTCATGTGCAGTGAATCAAAGGTCTGCCTTGCCCAGCAGATTATCCCCCCAATTCTCCTTCCCCAGTTTGGGCCAGAGCAGATGCCTGATAGTTTATTTTATGCCAATCAGGTAATGGAAGCAGAAATTGATGTTAATTTCAAATTTTATAGTTAATATCCTGAGTGTCCCATGGCTGGCTGAAAAAAGGAATGACTTTTATGGTACCACACATAGCATTTGCCACAATGATGTCTTTTGAAATTTTCCACTGATTCTTATGTTCCACTCTCCATTTCTATGACAAGAAGAGGATAATATTTTATGCTAAACTAGAATGAGTTCATAAGTAACAGCAAATCACTTTTATATAAAGCTATGAGCAAGAATATTAAAAATATGACCATGTACGTAAAATTATTTACGTACATGGCTTAGAGACCAGTGTTTTTTCCCTCCTGCTATATCTATCTCTATTAAAACTCTAGTCACCAACTGAGAATTTGTTTTTCTAATTCACTATACAGATCATCTTATGGTAGCTTAATTCCATCTTCTTTCAAGCCTCTTTGACACAGATTTCCCTGTAACAGAGCAGATCATTTTCCTCTAATTAGGAAAAGGTTCACTTGCTAGGAAAGTGTCTGTCTGCTCAGCTTTAGTGAGGATCTAAGCACATAGTCTTTCAGAGACACTTTAAAACCTCAAGCCTTATTCCTCACCTCCTACATGACTATAAGCGCAGCTTTAACTACCAAAGCTTGGGACAACCCTTCTACATAGGACATTTGTGCCTGATGAAGGTGCTGGCATTAAGTCCGAGTCACATGCAGAAAGCCAACTGTATGACAAACGAAACGTGTCTATTCATCAGAACATCAAAAGATACAGAATTGCTTACACAGTGGACTATTTTGCTTTTAGAGTGGACATATTTTTCAGTCAAATGATAAGTTAAAAGACCCTATGAATGAGCCACAAGAACAAATCATCTAGCCTCATTCACTTGTCTATCTATTTGAAAGAATATCAGTGAAAATAAAAAAAAAGTAATTAAAAAAAAAGAGAAGAAAAAAAAAGAAGATGTCAAGCAGGCAAAGAATGGTCTATGGGTTGACAGATCTGATTTGGCCTTCAGGCCATAGGGTCATTACCTAGCCTAGAAGCACCTGCACCTGAAATCTTTTAATTTACTGATCATACAAAAATGCATGTTGTGACTGATCTGTAAAAATGCACTACTGGTAAGCAGACATATACTAATTACCTTCTGCCTACAACTATCATCTGCCAAAGTCCATGTGTGTGTACATACACACACAGGTACATCTTATACATGCCAAATGCAGTCTTCACTGTTTGATTTACCTTTGCTAGAGTTAACTGAACAAAGTAGAAGAGAATCAGCAAGAAAAATTATCCCCATTAGAACATGAACTCAATTCTTCCAAGACTGATAACATTTTTCTCAAACAAGAATATAAGTCTCTTCTCATAAGCTTGAACACTCCGTATACCATTAAATTCCAGGCAGCAAATGAGCAACTCTGTGAAGGAAATGACACCAGTGGCTAAAATAATCAAGATATACATGAAAGTGGTGAAACAGAGAAGAGTAAGACAGAAAAGATATTACTACAATTCTGTTATTTAGGCCAACTGATCTTCTGAGGGTATCTTTTATGCTTTCATTTTCTTTGATCTGCCAACACCAGCTTTTTGTTTGTTCTTCCAGTTTAATGTGTTCTGTGCTAGTTGAAGAGCTTTTAGTTATGACCCTCATTTGTGAAAGTAACCCTTGAAAGCATGTCTGACAGACTATCATCATCATTTTGATTCCATGCTAACAATGCTTCTTTTATGCAAAAAAAAGCTAAAATCCCCAAATTCACATGCATCACGCACTTATCTCAAAGCTCATCTGGCTGAATAACATGACAGGTTCTTGTAGAGAAAAACTAAAAAAAAGTCATCTATGTGAACTGCAGTACACTAATTATTCTACATCTAAAAGTAGAATAGAAGTAATGTCTCAAAAATTACTTAATTTACCATAATTTAGATAGTTTTTATTTAAATATAGCTGTGTTCTTTTTAAGGACCTGGATTTCTGCATTCTAGGCCTACCTGTGACAACAGACTTCTGAACCATGCAAGCACCATAAATAGATGGGTTACTCTGAAAGACTAAGGAAAAAGGAATTCTGTAAAAACAAACTATTGGATTAATCAGTTTCCAAATATTTTAGATATGTAAAAACAAGTACATCTATGTGAGCAGTGATTTTCACAAATGTTAGCCCTACATCCTTGAAATAACAACCTTTGCAATTTCTTACTGGCATCAAATCTGCACTGTCAGAAAAAAAGAACAAAAAACCCATGAAATTATTTCCTTGCCCATCTGATTCAGGATAAGCTGAGAATGGAGGAGAACTCTTTCCATAATTTTACCAAATAATCCTACCAAATCACCAGAGAGAAAAAACAAAATAATCCCACATAAACAGAACTGGCAGGTGTAAATACAAAAAAAAGTAGTAACAGCCATCTGAAAGATCAGAATAGGCAGAAGATACAAGAAATAATAATAAAGTTGACATGATTAATTTTACTAGCAGAATGCTGTAATAGTGGCTTGTATCCTTTTTCTGACATTTGTATCCTAATTTTGCCATTTCATGTTTCCCTTTCCAGGGGATACAATGAATTCACCTATTCAAATATTTAGAACTCTTTTTTTAATATTATACTCCCACTGATCAAACTTCCAAGAATGCATCTGAAGTCTCTGAATTTTAGAGACTTTGATTACAGTATAATCTATGGCTCTTCCTTCATATTTGAATATAAGATTACTAATTCAATCAAAATTACCTATTCACAGTATTGTGTAATGTACTGAAAATGCAATAACCCATCTAGTAATCAGCTTTCTTCAGTGAACAATGAGTATGCATAAGAACAGTAATCTAAAGAGAATGCCAAATAATGGGCTCCCTGCTGTTTTTTGTTTCCTTCAAGTCATAGGGTATTTCTACACAGGCAAAAAATACAGTTGAAAACATAAAACAAATACAAGTTACCCCTAGTCAGTGGAACAATCCTCAAAGTGCCATTTTAAATAACATGTACTAGAACAGCTGTGCACTCAGGATAAACTATGCTTGGGCGTCTACCCCATGAATTTGGGATATTTTGCTCTACTTATTGGACAGTAGAATATATGAAAAAAAAAAACCAACCAAACAAACAAAAAACCCCAACCAAATAAAAAAACAGAACCAAAAATATCAACCACCCAAACACCAAAAAACCAACAAAACAGCAAATTTCTTTCCCAGTTTCCCAAATTTCTTTCTTCCTCTATGTTGGAAGAAAATATCTCTACATCCAGCAGATACTTTCTTTGACATTTCTTCACTGCTTGAGAGGCAAGTGACATGCCTTGGCTCAATAACATCATAGCATGTGGGGACACAAAGATAGTCCAGTTAAAAATAAAAGCTGATATCAAGGACAAAGCTCTGAAACGAAAACTTAATTCTTCCTATTGAATTTTCCCCAGGTCCCTGGGTTTCTTCAGAAGAGACTCCACTGCTTGGCAAACACAGTCATCATAGGTTTTGTGCCCCCACCTACTCTAATCTCATTTCAATTGCAAAAATTTAAAAACAAACAAAGCCCACATCACAACAAAACCTGAACACCCTCAGCATGTTCAAGAGAAAAATAAAACCAACCGTATTTTGTGATGCAGACAGACCATTCTTCCTCACACACAGACCACACTGCCATCAAGAAGCAAGTTTAAACAAGTTTGATCCTTCAACATTTCTGGTGTTTTCAAGTACAACAGAAACAGACTACTAGAAATAAGAAAAGCTCTACAGAAAACCTCACAAAAGAAATTGACGTAGGAAAGGTTATAAAGCATCTAAGACGTTGTATCCTATATCTGCCCAAGACTTTCACATGTTGCAAATTAAAGCTCATTTCTGTGTGTACCACAACTTGTGGGGGTGCAAGATGAGCATAATTGTCTTTTATAACTCACAGGTAGAGATGCATTAAAGGAAGAGGTAGAGAGACTTAACATTAAGTTCAAAAACAAATAACCAAAAATAGTTTCAACAATACAGTTTTGTAATGACACATCGTTACTCACCTCTGCAAATACTACAGGGCTTAATTCTTATGATCTTGCCCAGACATTGCCCCAAGCTATGATGTCCTGAGGCCAGAAACATCCTCTAGCAGCATCACACTCTGCTTCTCAGTATGAGACTGCCTCCCTCCCTCCAACAATCCTTATTCAATATCTAATGAAAACTGAAGCCAAACTGGAAGCTAATAAAAGATATAAGCTTCCCAAATCAATCCATTCGTGATAAACACAGCCACTGGTATGCATTTATTTTTATATTCAATCATAGAATAGGTATGTGTTTAAAATTCATTTACAAAGGATATAAAGTCTTAACGTGCTTAGTAATTTCACACTACATTATTTTGCATGAAGACTCTTCAAAGTTACTAAGAAGAGTGTCTTCATGAAAGACAACAAAGACCTACTAAAATTATGGTTGAGGATATGTGTCCAGTGTTCTTTCTAACCCTGGCTGCAAAACCCAAACACAATACCATATCATGAAACAGTTTTGCACCTTTGTTCAGTCTTTCAAAACACTAACACTTATTCTCCTTTTAATATATAACAACTTTCTACTTTCCAGGTTCCTACTGTCCAGGAAAGCAGTAAGACTCCTTATAAAAACATAACTTCCTACTTTCATTTGTGAAGTTAGTAAAATTATAAGGAAATTGGTTTGTAACCATACTTACGGTATTAAATGAAAGCACTGAGAAATATAGCCAACTGAGATGGTGCCCTTTACTCAGATTTGGTTTTCCTTTTTGGGAAATGTAACTAACATTCTGAACAAGAACCATCAGATCCACTGAGAACCTACTTGCAGCATTTCAGCACTGGCCATAGCTGGCAGAGATAATGGATTTCCATAACACATTTAGAGTACAAAATTTATGAAAAACTTCAGTTAAAAAAAAGCTATACGATATATAAACACTTACTGTTACTTCCTTGTTGTAGAATCTATGTTCACAATGAAAGCGTGAAGTTAGAGACGAAAGTTATTGCCTGTTAAGAAGTCAAAACAACATGAATATGTTAACTTAATATAGAATAAACTTTGAAATGCAACAGCTAATAAAAATCTTTTCATACCATAAATAAGAAATATGCCCACAATAAGGTCTATGTTTCTCCAGCCCCCATGAATTAAGAATCACAAATGCAGGAGAAGTGGAGATTATGTCTTAATAGTGACACTGTCATAGAACAAACTAAGAAATGCTGCCTTGGGACTATAGAAAACACTTCACAACATGCACAAATAAAAACCTAATGAAATGAAAAACAAGCTCTAACTCATTCTAGTACTCCAGCAGTAGACACGAATTACAATAAGAGCACATTTACTTATTATTGGAAAAGTGAAATTCCAGGATTAGGACCAGATATTGAAGATATACATAGGACATAACTCCGCTAACTTTTTTAATCATTGAAATGAAGATGATAGCTTAAGCAGTTTATCATTTATCAAACATATCAAACAGATCTGAGAAAAATGTAAATCTGATCACATTACCAACACCAGTTTTCATATCTACAGTCAGTGACTAAATAGTGCAAAAATTAGGTTTTCTCTTATATTGGTATATTCCAATTTTGACATAAAAGGGAGCATTGCTACAGCAGAAAGAAACAGAAAACCAAAATGAAATGCATTTTGCATATTTTGCTTATCTTATACGTAATCCTACTTGTATTTTCCCTTTCTCATATAGAAACACCAATTTCTAGCAACTGAAATTGCAAACAACATGAATTTCATTATACATGGACAAAGTAAGGCATTTCAGATCCATGAAAGTAGTGAAGCACACAGCTAACTTTTAATACATAAAGTGTTTCTGAATTGTTAATACAACTACTTACATGCTGCAGTAGTAAGAAGAATTCATGTCTGTGTGCCATCAGCTATTGAGATCCTAAAATTATAGAAGCAATATAAGGATACACACTGTCACTCTAGACTAAAATGATTTTTCCAAGTAAATATGTGTTTACACCCAATAAAACACGTTAGTTTCAAGTTTTGTTCTATTCCCCCCTCCACATACAAGTTTTTAAGATCATTTAAATGGAATTATATTTCATTGTAAACTCATCAATATGTTACATACTTCATGTAACATAAAAGATGAGATTTAATACAAAAGGTGAGGCATAATTATCTTGCAACAGAAATACCATCTTTTCAGTTGTATAAAAACAAATTTAGATAGAATTCCATATTTCATTTCATCTGGCCTCCAGATCAAAATGGGGAAAAACGTAAATTACACCAAGAGAGGTCTGGATAAAAGGCTGTAGCCAAGTTTAGATGAGGAGAACTTTAGACTTCTATTCTTCCCGTCACACAAAGCAAGAACAGTATTAAATGAAGAAGTGCATGCTTTTATGATACTTAACTTCAGAGGCAGAAATCTCATCTAATATGTAGCCAAGTAAAGAAATCATCCAGCAACCAGAGGAACAAAACTAAACTTAGCTACAATAAAAACTAGGAAACATGAAGCTCTGTACATAGATCATGGAATCACAGTAAATGTAAGATTTTACATTGTGTATGCATGATTAAATAACATATCTGAAGTTAAAAAAAAAAAAAAAAAACAAACAAAACCTAGATCACTCCTATAAATTGTTTTCTAAGCTGCTGTGTCTAAGATTGGTGAATCATAAGGCTGGCTGCATTTTTATTTTTTACCTTGCAGTAATTGTTAGTGCTTCACAATGTTGACTGAAAACATAAGGTTTTTTCCTTTCTACTTTTAGAACAAAAAATAGAATAACAACCTCAAAAAAGTTTGTTACTAGGCCAAAGATATCAAAATCTGCTGAAGTCAAAATGCTCTATTTACTTCATTGTTTGAATTATTTTCCACACATTTTATAGGTCTTTCTGTTTAAACATAAAAGATAGTTATCAGCACATTTTGTTCGCTGTGTTTTCTTTTTTTTCCCTTTTATTAAATAAGAAAGTATGAGTGGATGTTTACAATTTTGGCTCAGGTAAAAGGCAAGGTAAAAGCATAACCAAAACATTGTATGCAGAATTAAGATGTGGGCAAGATTTAAAACTAAGCCAGATACTGAACTTCAGAGCTGGATTTTGTTCTTTTTATGAACAAATCATAATCTACAATGTACATATCTTACAGTGCAACAAATCTGTCTAATTAATCGCCATAATTTGCAACCATAAAAACAACACCACCAAAAAAACTGACTTTCACATGCAGTTGTATTTTTTCCAAGAACTGAAAATACCAATTATCATCAATTACAGCAAACCAAGCCACATAAAATTAGAGGCTGAACTGTAAAAATTTGCTTCCAGTTTTACAATCCACATGCTCCAAAATACTTGCTTTTTACAACTAATCATGATGGAAGATGTGCAACAGAAAACTGCAATTATTGAAAGTCTGTCTGCTTTAAAGAAGATGTTGAAGATAAGGTATTCCAAAGCAACGAATTATCAACACATCTAGTTAGTAATGCGCTACATTTATTCTTTTGTCTCTCTGTATTACAAATTGCTCATGCACACCTCAGTGGGAAATGCAAAGTGCAACTTAAAACTTGCAGCTTGCTAGTAGAGATGCAGCAAGGAGCTGTTCTACTGGCTAGCCATGTAGAGTTGATAGCACAGCTCCAAAAGAGATATACACATTAAGTGAGAGCATAGCAACATTTATTTTAATTAAATGGCCAGACTATTTTCATGGAAGAAACCAATATAAAGACTAAATTTAAACTGAAAGATTGAACCTGTGCATGAGATTTGGGCAGCCTGAATAGTAACACTGGCTTAAACCACTCTCTGCCCCTTGCTCAAAAGGGAAAGCAGGACTTCTAGAGATGAGAGCTCTGCTACTCTTCCAGAAGAAATTCAGCTTGACTATATCAAAACCATTTCTTGATTGAACATTTCATAAGCTAATTTCTCTACTTGGACTATGATTCAAAAAGTACTTTAATTTTATAGTAACATGCCCAGAATTAAACCACGTGAACAGCAAGACTTTCCCCTAGGGCAGCAGTAAATTTGCAGATTGCAGCAAGTGGGCTCATTGAGAAGCTTCCCACCTGTCAAGCACATCTTCCACTTGATGTCAAATGTAGTAGTGCTACATAGGGCACCTGTTTCAACTTCATGAGCTAAGCAGAAGGCTGCCACCAGAGATACTAGAGCACTAAAGAGTGTCTGCAAGTGACTGGTAACCATAAAGGGCTGACAGGGGCTTAAGACACCAAGGTACAAGGTGCTTGCTAGGTTGCTGCAAGGTATCGAAGGTATCAAACTATTTAACATATCCAGTCTTCAACTTGTGGATATAAAAACATACACACAAAATCATGCAGAATAAGCACAAGTACAATTATATCAAGCTAAGGCTGCTAATCAATGGTTAATTAAAGCACTTAAAAGTTTAAGAGATAGTTGATACCTTTGAAACCTCTCATGACAACTGTATAAACACACTTAAGAACAAAGGCAGAAAAAAATTAGTGCTTTAAGGAACAATTTAAAGATGAACGAAATGTAAAAAGCAGTAATAAAAACACATAAGAATCAGCAAAAGAGTTTTATAGAAATCATCTTTTATACAGGGAATCATAAAGAGGTGAAACTTTTTTATTACACAAAGGCAATTTATAACATTTATATGAGCAAAGGTATGTCCCTGCACAATAGGACATTGAAAAGAAAACTCCGCTCTATTCCTGACTCAGTACAGGCCTCATTTATGCTTCAGTCATATTTCACATCTACTCATTTAATACAGTCCCTCAGTCACTGTTAATTTATTCAGAAAAGCTAAAACATACAGACAGTGAGAAGCTGAAATGACTATGTAGAAATGCTTGTATATTTTTTAAAATGCCCATACTGGTGAAGGGAAACAACTAAATAGGAATAAAAAACCCCAACCAAATATGAGAGACACGTGATTTTTGAAGACAAGCATTATATAGAAAAAAGGCTTGGAACCAAATCATGTCCTCAATACAATACTGAGCACTGCAGATAAACGAGATTACAAACTCCAAAGTTATATTTTAGCATAGGAATCTCAGTATAAAGTTGCACCTGACCTAACAAATCCTACATTTCAGGGGCAAGGCTTATATTGCTGCATACCCATCACATCAGTAAGGCAGATGTATTATCATTATGATAGTCATACCACGCTACATTGCACAGAATCATCAAGATGCAGGAATTCAGGCCCCCACTGGCTCAGATGCCGACACTACCTTCCACTGAACAGCATCAACATCCTTACCCTGTGTTGGGTTTTTATTTTTTAGAACCTAGTACAAATAACATCCTGAAGCCATCTCTACTTCTAAACATACTGTAATTGCAGCAAGTTGTGGCCCCACTATTTTTCCCTCCCTCTCCCTTAAATCGTATCTGCTGTCTACCCATCTGATATTAACAGTAAATGACCTACAGCCAGGACTAAGCCTACTGCTTATTTTGGTTGGATTTTCAAATTTCCACCAGTACTCCCTTCCAGAGGGGGAGAGTCCTCAGAGGACCACAAGACTTCAAGGACTGTAAGTGAAAAGAACCTGATCAGTCCTAAACTAAGCAGCTGTTAAAGTGCATGTGATGGGTTGACTCCAGATGGAAACCAGGTGCCCACCAAAGCCCATCACTCTCCTCCTCAGCTGGACAGGGAAGAGAAAAATGTAATGAGGCTCATAAGTACAGGGAGAGATCACTCGCCAATTACCACCACAGGCAAAACAGCCTTGACTTGGGGAAATCAGTTTAATGTATTACCAATCAAATCAGAGCAGAATAATGAGAAATGAAACAAATCTTAAACCCACCTTCACCTCACCCCTCCCTTCTTCCCAGGCAAACTTCACTCCTGAATTCTCTCCTTTCCCCAGCAGCACCGGGGGATGGGGAATGGGGGTTGCGGTCAGTTCATCCCATGTTGGCCCTGCTGCTCCTGCCTCCTCATGGGAGGACTGCTCACATTCTTCCCCTGCTCTCTCACACAGGAGACAGTCCCCACAAATTGTTCCAATGCGAGTCCTTCCCACAGGCTGCAGCTCTTCACAAACTGTTCCAGTGCACGTCCCTTCCCAGGCTGCATCCTTCAGGAACAGGCTGCTCCAGCTTGGGATGCCTGCAAGGTCACAAGCTCTGCCAGCAAACTTGCTCCAGCCTGGCCTCCCCTCTCCACAGGACCACAGATCCTGCCAGGAGCCTGCTCCAGTGTGGGCTTCCCACAGGGTTACAGCTCCTTTGGGCATGCCCCTGCTCTGGTGTGGGGTCCCCCATGGGCTGCAGGTGGAGATCTGCTCCACCATGGACCTCGATGGGCTGCAGGGCCAGAGCTGCCTCACCGAGGTCTGCACTGGGGTGTGCAGAGGAACCTCTACTGCAGTGCCTGGAGCATCTCCTCCCCTCCCGCTTCACTGATCTTGGTATCTGCAGTGCTGTTACTCTCACATATTCCTCTGCCAGCAACTGCTGCTGCACAGCTTTCCTTCCCTCCCCCCCTCCTTTTTAAATACATTGTCCCAGAGGCACTCCACCATCACTGATGGGCTCAGCCTTGGCCACCAGCGGGCCCATCTTAGAGCAAGCTGGCATTGGCTCCACCAGACACAGGGGAAGCCTCTAGCAGCCGCTCACAAAAGCCACCCTTGTAGCTCCTCCAATATCAAAACCTTGCCATGCAAACCCAATATGGACACATGCATAGAGCACCTTTCCCTTTTTGTGTTTTGTTTTATTTTGGTAATCAAGATCCTCAAATCCTTTCCTCTGGCACTTTCTAAAAATGCTTACAGGACAGAAACACATGCACCAACTGTGTGAGCTAGCTCTCCTCTTACGTCTCTTAGGTTTTTTAAGCAAGACCTTAATAAAAAAGTTGTGATAGTCACATACATTAACCATTTCCAAACAAAAAAAAAAAAAAAAAACAAAATAATTTATAGAACATTGTCACTTTGTACATAACTCTAATTAATTCTGTATTGTGGTCATTGTGTCCTCAGTGACTAATATGAAAAGCACTGTGACACTGTTGCTGAAAACAAAGGTGGGGAGGGACTGATGCTAGTCATTAGAGCTGATAGGGTTTTGATCCATTTGGTAGACAAGACCTTTATTAGGGGAGTTGTCGTGACCATAGTTACTGTCTGCAATCTACTCAAACCACACATATGGTCCATTTAGCCAGATACTCTAACAAGGATTGGCATTGTATGCTTCAAATCAGTATTAAACCTGCGCCCAATTTGATGAACAAACATGTAACAGCATATTATGAGGATCTCACATCACAGCTGGTTGCCTCTAGATTAGGGTGGTGAGGCACTGGAATGAGTTGCCCAAGGAAGTTGTGATTGCTCCATCCCTGGCAGTGTTCAAGGCCAGGTTGGACGAAGCCTTGGGTGACATGGTTTAGTGTGTGGTGTCCCTGC
>JBCJKH010031652.1:0-13341 GCA_039877255.1 Loriculus beryllinus
AGAAATTCTTTACTGTGAGGGTGGTGAGGCACTGGAATGGGTTGCCCAAGGAAGGTGTGAGTGCTCCATCCCTGGCAATGTTCAAGGCCACATTGGACAGAGCCTTGGGTGACACGGTTTAGTGTGAGATGTCCCTGCCCATGGCAGGGGGATTGGAACTGAATGATCTTAAAATCCTTTCCAGCCCTAACTGTTCTGTGATTCTATGATTCTGAGACTGCTGTGTGCCAGTAACTGCTGCATCGCACAGTGCAAAGGAGCACAAAGCAGTTTTAAGTGTGAGGTGCATGTTGAAAATAAAGCCAATAGCATCAGCTGGGACCTTTGACCAAAAAGACTATTAGAAAGAATTTTGTTCAGGCAGGTAGGTGGAAATGGCTTCACTAAAGATAGGAAGAGATGTCTTGGGCTGCCTGGGTAAATCCACTGAGAATTGAGGTTGATGGCATAACTCCCCCTGACTCCTCTCCTTCATTCATTGGGAAAAGCTGAGCTCTAATGCCTTTCATGAAAGATGCTGATGGTTGCTTGCTTAAAAAAAGAGCTGGGCCTGTTCTCGCTTTTCTGCTGTCTCACTGGCTTATGGGAGGTACCCTGGAGAGTCTCTTATTGTGGGACAAGGCCTTTTTTCTCACGTAATGAGCTGAGTGGTCAAGCCTAGGAACAAAAGATTCCAGCGCATGCCCCCATTCCCCGCTTTCAGTGCTCTTCTCCAGAATGTTTTGGGCAACAGGAAAACAAACAGTGACCAGAAACCTGCTTCCAGCCATGCTGCTCACTCATAACCCAAACCTCAAAGAAGCCATGGGTCCTGAGTGTCTAGAATACTAAAAAACCATGGGTCTGGATAGGAGCAAAGTAACTACTGATATGACAGACAGTTTCCTTAGCTTATTGAGCTACTCTGGAAGAAGCAGCTGCTTTGCAAGACCCATTCTTCCCTCAAAATGAGTATAAAGATAATTGTTTAGTTGCATTTTTACCTCTTTGTTTTTACACTTCTTCATCTGAACAACAAGAGAAAGGAAAGGCATCAAAGCAGGCCTCCAGCATCATCCAGATACTAGATGAGGAATATATTTGTGCAGAGGAGCTTGGATCTTTCAGCTAAATCTGGATGTACTGGGTAGAATGGAGAGTGCAAGGAGGGAGCTTCCATGTTTCATGAAGGAAATTAACTGTCTGCTTGTTATATATACACTAGATGGGAGGTACAAGGATGAAGAGCTGGCAATTAGGAGGCTGTTTGGCATTTGAGAGGTGAAGGTTAATTTCCTGCTGTCACGCACAGCCTGTGTGATGGGGGACAGGCCATTTAGTCTCCTACTGCCTAAGTTCACCATTGCAATTTGCAACAGCATCTGCCTTACTGAAGAATACTTAACCATGAAGCACTGAGGTGTCACAGAAACAAAGCAAGAAAATACAGGCACTGAAAATGAAATGTGTCCATGTAACTCACCCCAGTAGTGTCAGAAACCAACGTGATGACCTTGGGCGGTTAAACAGGAGCTGTTTCTTGCTCAGAGCTTCGACAATGCCTAGCAAATCACAGCCTGTTCTTGGTTGTTTCTTGATGCTACCATATTCTCATACAGTCATTCACCGAAATTCCTCTGAGCAAAGTGAATGGGCTTAGATTTCTTTACTTCTGGTTCTGCCACAAGGGTACAGTTCAGCACACACAAGTGTGTGCCTTACAGGTGTAAAGCAAGCACAGAATTAAGGAATTCACACTTGTTTATTGGTGAAGCTGCTGCTTCACGCTCAAATGAGGTGTTTAGATAAGTATATTTATTTTACTGTGAAGGTAAGTATCTGCTCATTTTTGGGGGTGTGGAAAAAACTCCATTCAGAGAGCTCTGATGATCTCAGCAAGTGCTGCCACTATTGCTGGGTTCCTGCAAGCACCTGCTGATTTAGGAGCTGTTTCTTCTCTGGAAAGCACAGTAGAGTCTTGGAAGTGGTTGGCCTCATCTTGCCTTTGTGACACATCGTGTGCATCACAGCTCCCGATGAGCTCAGCAGGAGCAGGGATTCCTGATGGACAAGTCAGTAGGAAGCTGTCTCGTGGCCAGCAGCAATTGCTTTATCATAGCAACTGGTGATGTGGGCACAGTTGGGGATGTAGTGCAGCTCCCTACCACATACTGTTCTTTCATGATTTACTAGCCTAATGCAGTCATAGAGAGGTAAGAATGTGTAGTGTTCCCTCAGCCTAATGCTCCTGCTCCCTTGACCTGTGTCCCCTGTGCTGTCTTAATGTGGTGCTTCCCCTTGTATGCCTATGTTTTGATTCTCCTGCCCATTTCCCTTTGAAGTCCTGCATCTTAGGACCAATCTGCCACATAAAGGTGGATCCAATACTACGTGATGCAAAGATCCACATCCAGAATGGGGATATGCACACTCACATAAACTCAGTGCCATTACTGTAGTACTCTCTGATCTGAGTTCTAGATGAGCAAGCCAAGACAGTGCTGCAAGACAAAAGCTAGTGATGCTGCTCAATGGTCAGGGTAGAGAATTTTAAAACCCTAGTAGCATGCAGAGATCTCATAGGGACTCTTTTGGGAAGAATAAGATGATGAATTTCCCTGATCCTTTTATCTCCCAACAGTCATTGTAGAAGTTTATTTATTAATATGTTTAAAGTTCTCATATGTTAGTATGAAAGAAAAAAGGGTTTGGTCTTTGCTACTACCAAGCAACAGCGAGTTCTACATGTTAGTAAGCATGCACACTGTGACATACAAGTACCATTAATACAACTATACTGCTTTCACACTTCTCCATTTTGGGTCATTGAACCAATGACCATTGAACCCATCATTCATGTGATTCACACTTGAAGTGCTAAAGATAGTCCTTGTTCAGGAATGGCAAAGATCCAATAGCATGACCCCATGGCTTAGCAATAGAAGGGTACAGTATTCCCTTCTCAGACATCAGGATGTTTAAGGCTGCTTCCCTGTTAATGTGCCTACAGTCAGAAATAGACTTCCGTCTCTGTCGACTTCTCCCTAGCTCTTCCCCCTTCCCTTTTTATAGCTATAATAGCTTCAGTGGGGTTTGAGTTCAATCTTTCAATATCCCTTGACCAAGCCTCTGCAGATAGCATAGAGAATTGGTTTTCATGCTTGAGGTGCCAGCTTTCGGCGAGCACATTGTTGCATTGTGCTAAGTGAGGATATGGACCAGACTAAAACTAACCTGGGAATATCACCAGCTCTGGTGTTTTTATGGAGGAAGTGAAGAGGGCTGGTGGTAGCCCTGATTAGTAACCTTGCTGAGTTTTAAACTGGTTTGTGGATTAAGAATTTACTGGGAACTGTATCTCCTGGGCTTTGTGAAATTCAAACTGCAAGCTGGGCCAGCTTCAGGATTACTGGTGTGCTGAATAAATTGTGTCGCAGTGGCAGCAAGAGGACATATAATTCTAAATGTTTGGCAACCAATTGTTAGAAACAGCAGCAATAAAACACAGCAGCCGAAAGAGGAAAAGTTTTGAGGTGGGATTGAATGACACCCACTTAGTGAATTTTGGCTGCTGCATCCAGATGTGTTCATGCACACACGTGTGTCTCACAGCTGATGAACATTTATCCCTGCCTGGCAAGTGAGGCAGAACACACATGTTCTTCCTGTCTCTCCTGGTAGCTTTCCCATCATTATTGCTTCTGTAGGCCCAATGGGGTCCCCACTTTGGCCCCTGTGCTGTGCTTGGTGGTGGGTTGGTGCTGGGAGTGCATCCTGAAGATCATGTGGGGGACTGCCTGGATGGATTAGCAAAGCTTTTTCCCATGGATTGCCTTGCTATAGAACCAGTCTGTATCCGTGACAGGTTTACTCTACTATCAAACCCGCAAGAGGCTTGTGTGACCACTTAGACTATAAATCTGCTCCTTTAATACATTTAGTCGTCAGCTAGTCATTTCTCTCCTGTGATGTTTCCCATCTCTTTACTACTCTGCTTCAAAGTTGCCATTAGTCCTGGCTTTTTTTCCTCCACACACTCATTTTTTTTCCTTCTCCCTGCTTTTCTCCAATGTTGATAGAGTTGCCTGAGCAGTTTGATGGGGTTCTGGTCCTGCCATAGGGTGGATGTGTTGCCTTTCCCTCTCTTCTTGCCTCCACCTCATTTTAAGACGCTTGTGTAAGTGGGAACAGTAGGACTAGACCAAAGTATTTAAAATGTATTTATTACCCAGCTTTGCTACAGACCTCTTCTTGTTTCCTTTGAGGAATGAACTATGCATCCATTTGTCTTTTCTACCAGCTTGTCATATTCTGCATCCTTCTGAGCTCCTGTAAGCGAGGTGAAATGCCCTTATGCTGGCCTGCAGGGAACAAGGGAAGGAAGGTCAGATTAATGGCTGGGGAGCAGGCAGGTGTGTTATGGAGAGTCCTCCACAGTTCAGAAGATGATGGCACCTTTATATTCCTAGCAATTTGTAGCAGGCTTTTTTTCCTAGACTCTGAAAAGTAGGTCATAGTGATGGGTTTGGAGTCTTAGAGAAAATATTTCAGCCTAGTCTCCTATAAACTCTTCTGTCTCCTCAAAGGACTCTGGTGGTATGAGTTTTACAGCCCATCTGCCTGGAAAGAGCCCAGAATTGTCTTGCTTCTGAGGGTTTGCACATTCAGTTCATCTGAATGAGGGAGTTAAATTGCTGTATACATGGTGTGCATAAGTCTCATGCACGGCTGTGTGGCCAGCAATGGGTTTGTACACACCAGGACACAGAAACAATTCACCTTGCACCTATGTGCAAAGTGAGGAGAAGCAGTTAAAGGGGAATTAACCTGGTCCTCATAATAGCCATAGGGATAAGGTGAAGAACAAAGCCTGTCTCCTGTGCCTGTCTTTATAGCTGATGTTGTTGAGGGAGAGAGGGGAAGTGGAAGCTACATGCTGTCAGTGATGGTGGAGCAGTTTGAATCGAAACCAGAGCTCTGATGGGGCTAAGTCAGCCTGAGCCCATCAAAGAATCCCTGCTGCACCATGAACCCCTCTCCTCAGTGCAGGGCACTGCATAAAGGCACCATCTGTCCTAATGCAATGTGTGTTTTTAACAGCATCGGGATCGGTAGTCAATTTGTAGAGATTTTTCATTTAATCCCCTTGGCATGGCTTGCTAGTTGTTGTTTTGCTTTCAGATAACATAGCAAAGGGAAATTTCCTCCATGTTCTCTGTTGTTGGCACTGATTTGGATCCAGCATTCACGCCATTTGGAAAGGAGCAAGGGAGGGACTCATTTTGCAGTTTCATTGCTTGCTGTAAGAGGCAGGCCCTGTGGATTGCCGTACCTGGATCACTGTGCTCAGGAGTGAGTTACTGATCTAATAACACAGTCTTTGGCGTTGGCCAGAGGAAGCGATTTCAGTAAAGCAGAGAATGGCAGTGATTGTACGCAGGGAAAGCAGTAAATTGCAGCATTGCTTGAAGAAAGAGCAGTGAGACCTCCAGGCTGAACTGGCAGAGTAGCATTTTACAGGAGCAGCTGGTTTTTAGCAGCAAGTCTCAGCTTTTGGCTGAATGGGCCACAGGGCAGATTTTACACAGAAAAGGTTGAACCTGGGATCATGGAGCCTGACTTAGTGAACACGTCCTTTCTAGGCTCCAAAGACCTGCTTTGCAAGCGTTAGTTTCTTTCCCGTGGAATATCCTGTATCCCTTTTCCTGTAACCCTTGGGAAGCAAAATTCAATGTTACTGCACAGGGAGTGGAAAAAACAATAAAAACAAAAATCAAAATCACAATTTAAAAAAAAAAAAAAAGGAAATCTTTATATGGTCCAGATGTCTTCCCCCACATCAGAATGTCTTGGCTGCAAAGTCTAATATATTTTGTTATTCGAGCTGGGCAAAACAGCATTTCTGCCTTTCAGAATAAGATAAGGCTTTCATGCTTAGCCAGCTTGGCTAGATATATTGAGCAGATACAGATGGCTTAAATTCTGCCTGAAGTCTAGTGTTTTTCCATAGCTGGCTCTGGCCTTTCAAAAGTTCATATCCAGAAGTGACTAGCAAGAGCTCTTAGAATTGAGACCATTCAAAATTGGCTGCCAGTCACTGAACTATGCAACTCAAGACCACTGCAAGTGGAGGTCTAAATCTACATACCTGGCCACCGTAACTGGGAAAGGGAAGGTTAAAATGAAAGAAAGAAGCTGTTTCTGCTCCTACATTTTTCAGAAAATTTGGAGAATACTTTAAAAACAAGGAGATAATGAAACATTATTAACAGGGACAGCTCTTTTTTTTTAATATCTGAAAAACATAGTGCCTGGTGATCAGTATCATAAATTCATTATATTCTTCCTCTCAGATAGCCTTTTTCTTTAGTAGATCCCAGGGCTCAGCTGCAAATGTAATGCCCACATCGGCAAAAAGCTAAGCAGTCTGTCGGTATTAACAAGCTGGTATCTGCTGTTTCATCTCTGTTACATAGCTTTGATATAGTTTTCGTAGGTAGTTCCATGCCAGAGTGCTGCAGCTGTGTCCAGACATCCTGGGTTCATGTATTTATAAGCTTCTCTTGGCTGCATAAGCAGTTTGTTTCATTTATTTTTCCTCCTTTTGCCCTGCTTGCTGTACTTTTTGCTCTTTCTGCAGAAGCTGGGCCCTATGCTCTGGTTGCTGCAAGCCTTGGAGCCAAGCCCTTGCTGCTCCACAGCCAAAGCCCACTTTCACCAGGACTGTGGCTTTGTAGGCAGAGTGAGTTTAGGGTCCCCTCCACAGGGACCCATAAAGCAAAGTTACACACAGATACTGTAAAGATTCAGAAATCCCCAGAACTCTTTCCCTTTACTAGCAACGGGCATGGCAAAATAATATACCTCTTGCTACCTTTCCCTGCTGCCATCCAAGGACATTGTGATCCTGTGCCCATCACAGTTGTGCAGCCTTTCTGTTTTCATCTTCCTCACTAATCTTCCTCTTCAAATGACTGAGGAAATACTCTTGTCTTTGTATCTGATTAGCTCTGTGCTGTGTCCCCAGTGCTGCCTCACCAAGTCAGAGGCTCAGTTTCTTTCTTGTTTCCCACTTCCACCCTTAGTTTTGAGGTGGGAAACTGGCTTGCCCTGGGCAGCAGCATTTGGTTTTCTTTTGTGCTCCATTTGAGAGTACACCATCAGCTTCTTTTGTTACCATTGTCACACCTGTGAACTTTAGTTCAACTTGGATGTAGAAACCCTCAAAACAGGAAATAGAAAAAAAACAGAGAAGTTATGGGAGCTTCTCATTAAAACATAGTATGAAGTTTTCCACTAATATTGGAGCTCCAGGATCAAACAGAGTTCATAAGATTCATGTAGACAAATCACCCAAATGGTTGCTGCAACAAGCGTATATGCACTTCATCATCCACTGACGCATGATGTATTACTTGATCTAGAGCACAAATATTGGTTGGCACTCCCAGAAACAGGAAAGCGTGTGCACATTGGGTGCTAAACGCAAACAGCATCCCTTGGAGAGAGGACAGTGAACCGCCTGTGGTCATGGAAACCACTTCTGTCGTCCCTCCCCTTTCAGTACAGAGGGACTGGCACAGTTTGTTCTCGCAGTAGCTGCCTTCTGCACGACCTGAGAGCTCCTGTGGAGCTGAATGTGGCTAGCCTTTGTGCTTCACCCTGCTTTCAGCAGCAAGCCGCATACAGTTAATAGTCCTCCCCACACCCCAGCAATGCCCCTTCAAAGAGAAAATTAGATCAAAGTTCCATCAGTTCCCTGTGTTTGAGAGTAACACATGCCAGGATTAATAGTTCTCAATTTTTCAGAAATATTAAAATTTGCCTCTCTATTGTCAGGATAATAAATCTTTTACCCTGCAAGTTCATCTTGCTCTGAGAACGACCAAGCCGATTACTGACCCCAATTACACAATTAGATCTTTGAAATAATACTGTTTGATATTAAACAATTACATTCCTCATATGAAAATATCATCATTCTCTTGCCAGCTAAGAGGGTATTAATAATGCATCTACACAGCTTCTGTTGTGTGTTAATAATGAATGTCGACAAAACCTTATAGGATGTTAAGACTGCACGTACCCATAATGCTCTATAGGATGCTAATATACACCCACAAGGTCCTAGGAAATGCAAATAGTGAATCCAGAGCAAGGAAATAGTATTCCCTGTCCATTCTAGTCTCCATTATTGCATTCTGCTCCAGGCAGCAGTACATCATAGGAAAACTTGAAGAAAATTCATATTTGAGCAGCAGGAGCAGTCGGATTCTCAGGAGGTTGACTTGAGGGACAATGGAAACAGCTGTGTTTGGCTTGTTGAGGTCCAAGATGTGTGAGTGGTAACCATGAGAAGTTATGTTTGGGACCCACTGAGAACCAGAGGTTTGAAGACTGAGCTTGGTGGGATTTGGGTTGGAAAGCATCAGGATTTATAATGGACACATGGGTCTAATCAGAGATCAAAATGGAAGTGTGGAAGATGTTGATATGCTGAGCTAGAAAGTGGTATGAAACCCTCAGTGTACCTGCAAAAGCACAAGTTTGCCATGTTAATTCCTTCCCTGAGTGTAGTAACTAAAAGTCACACAATTGTACTGAGAAAGAAAAGATGGAAATTGCATGGAAGGACTCAGATGCTGAGACCTGAAATATGTGAAGCCCAAAAAAGATGAAGTAGGGTCTTGCTCCTGGCAATAGTTTGGACTAGGCAGTAGGAAAAACACTGAAGGGAATGAATGGGCTTGGCTCCACCAGTGCTGGACTAGGTTAGATAAATGGTTACTGTGACTGTGCTATCCATGGTTATGTCATGGCTGCATATATTTACAAATCCTAGTAAGAGTGCAAGCTGGTTAACAAGCACTCATGGAACTTTCATAGTAATATTTACCTTCCAGTTGCTCCGGGATACTGAAATAAATGAGTTCTCATCTCTGAACTTGATTTATAAGTAAGCAATCCTGCAGCACATTGTTGGATGACAATGATGCGTCTCTCCAGTGCCCTGCCAGAAGCTAATAATTCAAACCTACAAAGTGGAGGTTACTTGGTAATTACAGAAAGATGTCCTTTACTCTTCACACTGGTTCTTGAGCACTGCAAGCAGAGAAACTTCTCTCTACAGTGCCAAAAAAAATATGTTAAGTTGCATTGAAGTAAAGTTCCTTTACAAATTTGGTTTAATCTTACGGAGCGAGCAAACTCTTCTTGATGCTACAGAGTGGGGTTCATTCCTGTGGGTGAACCTGGCTGTATGGCACTTTCTGTTCAAGTTTCTCATGGCAGAACACATTGGAGCAATCTTGGCAAGGCGTTTGGTCATGCCAAGCTCAGCAGTGACAGTCTTTCCAGTTGGATGGTGCTTAGTGGAGACTTCTGGCAAAGGCAGCACATAAAGACAATGTATTCAATGAGCAGCACTATTTGCATGAGGGTGACTTAGGAAAAACATAACCCTTGACCAGGAGAGTTGGAAAACCAAAACAAAACAGAAGGAAAAAAAACCCCAGCTTAAGACAGGTTCCCTAGGAACACACTGGGGCACTTTGTAACGAAAGAACTATTTGCTTCAACTGTAAAACACTCCTTTTGTGGTCTCTTCTGTGTGTATTGTAGTGAATATATTGACTGGCAGGAATGTCCATGGGAACAGTGAATTTTATGTAAATATTAGAGACTATTTGCAGGAAGCAAAATTTGAACTCATAAAAAGTGGTATTCTCTATGGAAGCCTGATCCTAAAGGTTACTAAGAAAACAGCAACATTCAGTGGGATTTACTGCATGTACTTAACAAAAGTATATCTAACCTGACTGCCATTTTTACTATCAACTACCTGGGGACAATTTGTGGACAAACAATATGCTGAGAATTATTTACCAAGACAAGTCAGCAAATAATTGCAAACGACAAATAAATTTGAGAAAATTACAAACTGCTTGTGGACAATTCAGGAACAGAAGCAAGGCAAAATTAATCAGGTAAATTATTCACAATGAATTAATCTCTCAGCTCTAATTAAAACTCTGTAGCATGTTAATAATACATACCCAGAGAACCACAAACAGAATCACATAAGCAAAAGGATCCATCTGCGTCTGCTTTTCAGACTTTCCCATCTTATAACAGGATGTTGCTGTTACCAACATTCCTCGGTATCTTTTTGTGTTTAGATGTTGATTCTGGTTGCAGCTGATAAAACTCCTCCTTGCACACAGTGTGTGGGGTTAGTGTGGTAGGATTCTCTGCTGATGCTTGTGGTGCATGGGATCATTCCTTCCTCTGTTTTTGTTGCTGCTTTTCCAGCCCTAGGGGAATTCCTAGGAAATATGCAAAGGATTAACTGAGCTTATCTGAAGTTGTTAAAGCTTTTCTTTCATGAGTGTTGCAAATTATTTTTTCTAAGATGCAGGTATCAGCAAAGACCCAAGGGGTTTATGCTGAAAATGCTCAGGAATGGGAGCCACGCTGGTTCCCCCAGCCCAGCGCTTCCCACACCAGCTCTACCCCTTGTATTGCACTTTGGGACTCCCTGCCATAACCTGGTGTATGCTGTCTGCTCAGAGGAAATCCTTGTCCTAAGTATATACGGAGAGGCTGGCTCACCAATTGCAGGGGCAAGAGGCAGAGGCCGATGGCAGCAGGCTGGGCTGTGAGCTGGGTGCATGACCATCAATCACACTGCATGTTCAAAAATCACAGCAAAAGAAGGAATTTGGCTCTTTCCCATCCCCCTCCTGTACAATTAGGCACTGCTTTTACTGTAAGAGTGTCTTTGTACTCTCAGGAACTCCCCAAACCCATTCCCTCTACCCTGATTCCCTGCCCGACAGACAAGACCTAGTCAATCAGAAAATTGTTTAATACTTCGCCTTTTATTCCCAAGAGATCTCCTGGCCTTCTGTGTTGCCATTCATCAAACCCTTTTCTACCAGCCACCCCCACCCCTCATGTGTCTTTTATCTGCTTAAAACCAGTCACTCTTCCTCTCTTCTTTTCTCACTTCACAAAAGGAATCAGAATTTAATAAGAGCAAGCTGCAAAATATCAGCATTAATCCCCTTGTCCTCATGGGGCTGGCTCCATGGGTCCCTGGGTCCCCTTATCGGCGCCAAACTGTATTTCACCAGCTAGAACCCTTCTGATAGCATAAATACCTGCCATGCAGGTGTCTCCAGCTGACAAGATAACACGTTATCAATCATACATCCCCAATTTATGCAAAAAGCCCATCTTCCGTCTGTTTATTTCATCTTGTGGCGGATGGAGAGCTGGGGAAGGGAGGGGCTGCAAAATTAAATCTTTTCTGTTCCCGTACACTCAAAGAGCCAAATAACACATCTCCTGCTTATACAAAGTGAAGGCCTTTCTCTCCTGTAATTCACTTATTAGTGATTGTGCAACAGTGTTTATGCAGAAAAATGGGCAGGGAGTAATTGACTGTGGAATCCCATTAAGCTTTGTCATAATGCACAGTCCCAGAGTGGGCACTGCAGAAACACCTACATCAAAATTAGCTGCCGGAGGGAATAGCACAGAGATGCTTACACCGGTGCAAAAGGCAAAAGATGTTCTGAGTACATCCTGCCCTTTGCTGGCCACCTTAGGTGCTGTTTCATTCATACTTGAGGCAGGGACATGGCCTTGTCTCTGGGAACTGCAGAGCTGACTCAACCCTAAATCCTAGCATCTTGCATTCCTCCTGAGACAGCCCTCAAATGGCCATTGCCTGCTGAGGCTCAGTGGGACTGCAAGCTGAGGAGAATCTGCTTCAGTTCACGACCCTTTCAGCTGTGTGCTCTAAAAGCAACTCACCACCATCAACAGGGGAGGAATAGGCTGTGTCATGCATGACATAGCTTTATTGACTTCATGACACATAGGTGCGTGGAGCATCACAGGTTTTCTACAGCTTTGGTTGTAGTGCCTGAACTCTGTAAGGCTCAGCTGGTGCAGCCTCCAGGTCTGTAACAGGTATTGGTATAAGGATGCCTTTTACCAGTGTAGTTTGTTCTATTCAGTTTAAGCAGTTAAGCTTTAATGGTAAAAGAACCCAATACAGGTCTAACAGTTGCTCTGATTGACATGGCTGGTTAAGATTTCACTGACTCAAACAGTCAGACTTGCTCAAAATATTAAGCTGACCAGCTTGACCTGCACTCTAAAGTGTCACCTCAATGGTAGCTGTCATATACAGAGGGCCAGTTTAAAAGTCCAAACCTTGCTATACAAAAACAAAAAGGCACAAGAATGGTACTTTGTAAGCAAAGGAATGGTGATACAGCACCATTTCCATTCCTGGGAGGCAATATTTTGTCTGCTCCACAGCAGAGTGGTTGGTGATATGTGGGGAGGGAAATAAGCAGCAAAAGCAAATGACCTCAGAGGCAGCAAAGAGCTTGGTTTCCATTGCAAATGCCCTTATTAGGATGGAGAAAGGTAGGGAGAAGGAAAAAAGGCAGAACGTACAATGCAGAAAAACACCTAGAAAAGAGGTCTTCAGTTGTTCCCACAGCAGCTTCAGCTGCCTCTAAAAGGCTTTGTGGTTCCTTAAACATATATTTAACTCTATCCTCTCAAGTGCTTTCTGTTCCTTAATGAACACAGGTTTTACAAACAACAGCGAGTCCAGGTGAATCACACTGCAGTATTTATCTTGGTCTCTCATCTGTACTTCATTTGTAATGTGCTTGGAGCAGGGGCTGTATCTTTAGTCATTGTGTGTGTGCTACTCTTCGTAGTGGATTTCTATTCTGCAAATACATCTCCCATGCGCTGCCTTCATGCAAAAAAACCAGAGATAATAATAAATCACAGTAGGGTCTGCTTCGGGGAAAACCAGTTTTGTGGGAGAGGAAAAGAACAGTGGTTGTTAAACCCAAATCATAGATGTTCCTGTACAGTCTTAAGGTCATCACCTTCTTTCAGTGTCTGCCCTTACCACTTGCTAAAAAGTAAAATGACTACTTAAAGATGAAGGCTTATTCTGCTGGTGCTGAAGATGTCAGCTCTTAAGCTTTGGGGACAGGTATGGTATTTGCCATCACTCAGAAATCAAAATGCTCATGCCTGTTATGTCAATGAGAGCGTCTGCCTCACCCTGACAAAGGACTCACTTGACTGGTAGGCTAGCTATAATGAATTAGCTAGCTGAGCCAGAGTCCCCTTCCTCCCTCATTAAGGGTAATTAGCATTCTGTACCACCCTGGTCCTTCAAGCCACAGGAGTCCCCACCTTTGCCCTGAGGTACTGTAAGGAGATCAGCTCTACCTGCAGAGCCTCCTATTGTCTGTGGTGCAACTGATGTCACTTGCAAGATCTCTATCTCCTGTTTGCCCTTGAGACCTTTCCATGAAG
>JBCJKH010031659.1:0-16948 GCA_039877255.1 Loriculus beryllinus
TTTCTCTTTCTTTTTCTCTTTCTTTTTCTCTTTCTTTTTCTCTTTCTTTTTCTCTTTCTTTTTCTCTTTCTTTTTCTCTTTCTTTTTCTTTTTTTTTTTTTTTTTAATTTTATTTTTTGTTACTAGTGGTGAATTTATTCTGCATTTTTCCCAACTGGAAAAGGCTGGAAGCATAAATCCCTTAGCTCATCCTGATGAAATAGAGATACTTCTGATAGACACTTTGGACAAGAATTTTGGGTTTTGTTTCAGGGGTAGCCTTCTAACAGAAATCCCCACTTGGCTGTAGAATTGATGCTGATGGCTCATGTAATGGAAGCTTGATAGATCAAGACACTTAAACATAATTTAGGCACATGAGAGAACACACTTAACCCAAATATCACACCTGAGAGACCTGTAATAAACTCACTATAGGAGTTATTAAAAATGCATAGTCAGAATATCATGATGGTTTTACACAAATTTCGTCCTGGAGACCAGGACAAAATAAGAGTAAAGTTGGATGTATTTGCTAAAGTGGAGCTACATATAGCACAATACTTAGGATGGAGCAGAAAGTAAAATCAACTACGTCCTTCTATGTGGATACCCCTGCATTTGCCTGCCTCCTTTAGAACACGGGACACTTAAATGTTTTCTGTTGCAGAGATGAATTTTTAGCTAAGTTCAGTCAATTGAGTAGAAACTAACTAGGTTTTCATGCTTTCACTGATGCCAATAAATTCTTATTTATGACCAGTAATATGTGAACCAGCTGGGTATTTCAAGTTGTGCACTCTCAGAGGCTCTGTAAGCATACATCCATGTTTGGGATTAAAAAAATGGAAAGGGTGGAATGGCTGCCTTTCTGAGTTTCTTTCTTCTTCTAAATGGAAAAGGGATTTTAAAATTTCTTATTTTCTAGTACTGAGTAGATGAAAATAGAGGTCTTTAGTCCTGGAAAGTTTAGTATTCAGAGATTTGTGTTCTTTGCCCACCTTGAGCACAGGAAATTCAGACTTGCAAGAAAAGGGTGCTCACAGCTGCACTAGGCCTGCTGGCAAATAGCATTCAGTACAGATGGTTGTCTGCCCACACTCTATTTATGAAGAGGCCCCCAGTGTTTATGTTAACAGTGATGAGCTCGAGAGATAAAAATAGGGAGTTGTTTGTTCATTTGTTCATTATAGATCTGCAGTGAACTTTTTTATAAAGCACAAATTTGATAGATTTGTTAACCTGTTAGAAGAGCAGGCTGTCGAAAAGCCAAGCTGCAGATGTCTGAAATACCGAAATACTTATTCCTTGCTTTTTATACATCTTCCCTTCACTCCACGAGATGGTGCTGTGTTCCCACAGACCCCAGGCATCCTTTGCTTGGCTTTTCCCAGGGTCTTGAGTGGGTGTTCGGAGTAGGAGAACCTGTAATGAAGTTAGGAAGAATATCTCTTCAGGTGCGTTCTTCTCCTCTCCAAATTAATCTCAAAAAAACTTTTCCAAAATTACCGAAAAGTTTATACAGTCCTCTGCAGTTCGTTTCTTCCTAAATGTTTACTGAGTTCTGTGGCTTTGCCATGGCTTAAAAGGGTTTAGGAAGCTCTCTGAAGTCTACCTCAAGATGCTATAGTTTCAGAGCAGCTGTACTAAATAGCAGACACTAGCGCTGAGACTGTGTCTTGTTGTCTGTGGTCACTCCTTGTTGATAGCCTGCTAAGTCATGAAGATGTTTCATGTTGTAGGGGTCTGCCTAGTTTGACATTTATTTATTTAGGTCTTGTGCAAAATGTCTCTGGGCTTCAGCCCTGGAATCTAAATTTACCTGATCATGTCACTTAAAATAATCAGCAGTTCTGCTCTTCTCATTCTCCTGCTGTATGCTTTCCTGTTTATGTGGAGGCTGTGGTTTTGGAAGCTCTTGTGTGTTTTATTTCTCCTCCTTTGAATTAGATTTGGAGTAGAGAAGTACTAATCTGGGAATATTGTCCTTTCAAGGAAGAAATGTTGGAAGCTGGTGTTTGAACAGGCTGAAGTCCACTCAGCTTCTGTCACAGGGTGGAAAGAGACTCTTTTGGAATAAAAAGAAAATCAAGCTAGCC
Source organism: Loriculus beryllinus (assembly GCA_039877255.1). Classification (NCBI taxonomy): domain Eukaryota; kingdom Metazoa; phylum Chordata; class Aves; order Psittaciformes; family Psittacidae; genus Loriculus; species Loriculus beryllinus. The sequence goes on from JBCJKH010031659.1 coordinate 2,079, forward strand.
AGGGTATTAGCCCTGGCATTAGTTGGGTTGCTAAAATGAGTTTTATGTTGGTGTGGAAAGTATTAGTTATTTTTGAAGTAATGGATAGAGAATTTCCATTTGTTTGGCAGAACATATTCTTTCTTTACAGAAATAGGTGCCTGGGGTGAAAGGCCTCTTTACACATTGTGTGTCCTGGAGCCTTCATTTTAGCTTCCTGATTACCACACGTACCTTAGTGTGTTGTAGGTGTGTGTTCAGTGTCTTCTCAGTTTCTTTACAGCTGTGCTTCTCATTTCCTCATACTTCTGTAAAGAATAGTCTGACCTCACTCGTCCTCCTGCTTTTGTTCTATGTATTTTCCAAAAGCTTAAACTTGCACTTTCCTGGTTTTCTGTTGACTGAGAGTGTTTTTCTGACTTATAATTTCTAGTCTCAAATCCCCATAAGTGGTGTGGAAGTGATGAGTAGAGACGAGGTACAGAATCCTTACATGCATAAATGAGACTGAGGCCAGCATCCATCCCCAGTTTTTTTACTCTTTGTAACTGGTCCTGATTAATGTGGAATAACTCCAACTCCAAGGAGAGTCAGTAACGGTTTTTCATTTCAAATACCCAACCAGCTTTCAGCAGGACTTCTAGTGCACATCTTACGATTTTCATAACTCCTACATTTCACTCAACTTGGAAACTTTAGGACCTAACTGAATTGATGATGCAATTGTGTAAGGAGTGTTTCCTACTTAGCTCAAGACAATATTCTGGACATGAGCAGTAGTTTCTCCCAACAGCCTTTAATCCCCATGAAATGTGGCATGTAAATGCCATGTCATGCCTCTTCTCCAGGACAAGTGAAGCTTCTTATCTGGATACCTCTAGCAATGTTTTGAAGCTTCTAGTAATTATTCCAATGCTTAAAGCTCTTCTCTGATTTCTCAGAGTTTGATTCTCTGGTTCTCACCAGTTTTAACATCCTGACACAGCTTCAGAAACACTTCTGAGTGTGACCATATACACCAGAGAGGTTTTTAACCTCAGATGGTGGTTCTCATCAATTCTCACTCAGTGTCCTGCTTCTGCTATTATGAACATCTGGCAAAAAATAAAAGCTATGCTGTGCTGTTTTGTTTTTTTGTGTGGGTTTTTTTGTGGTTTTGTTTGTTTGTTTTTTTGTTTGTGGTTTTTTTGTTTTGTTTTTTTGTTTTGTTTTGTTTTGTTTTTTGTTTGTTTGTTTGTTTGTTTGTTTGTTTTTTGTTTTTTTGTTTTGTTTTGTTTTGTTTTATTTTCTGCAAGTCCTCCCCAGAACCTTATCTGCAGGTGTCTTGGTAAAGTAGTTATGGCTTCATAGGGTGTTGAAAAGTGTGATCAAGACTATGGATAACACTGTGAGGGGGTTTTCTGGATACAGTGTGACATTTCATTTGCCTTCTTAAAAATACATGTGAGGAAATAGCTGAACTCCTCTGCTGTTCCAATTAAGTGACTGTCGTGGTTTAAACCCAGTAATTCAGAACCATGCAGCCGCTCTCTCACTCCCCCTCCTCCTTCCTCCCCCCCACTCCAGGAGGGATGGGAAGGAGAATCAAAAGACTGTAACTCCCATGGGTTGAGGTAAGAGCAGTCCAGTAAGTGAGGTGTAACACAAATCAGTACTGCTGCCACCAATAATAATAATGATAAGGGAGATAACAAGGAAAGAGAATACAACCGCTCACCACCTGTGACCGATACCCATCCCTACCCCAACAGTGATCTAACCCTTCCAGGTAACTGCCCCCAGTTTATGTACTGGCATGATGTGCTGTGGTGTGGAATACCCCTTTGGCTGGTTTGGGTCAGGTGTCCTGTTCCTGCTTCCTCCCAGCTTCTCCTCCTCCCTGGCAGAGCATGAGACTCAGAAAGTCCTTGGTCAGAGTAAACATTACTGGGCAGCAACTAAAAACGTCGGTGTTATCAGCGCTGTTCCCTGGCTGAAAGTCAAAAACAGAGCACTGCACCAGCTACTAAGAGGGAGGAAAATGACTGCTACTGCTGAACCCAGGACACTGACTCATGTTTACTCCATGTAGGTTATACTGAACTTTGAAGACTTGACTGGATCACAATGTGTCAGGAACTTGTAAGCATTTTGTATGTGAAAGCAGGGACTTTCACAGGTGGGTGATGCTCTCACCTTGCAGAGGCAGAGCACAAAGCATGGTCTGTTCTGTAAGGGAGCTTTCAATCTAACAAGAGTAGAATCAGCTAAGTACAGATTTTGTCCTTGTTTACCCTGTTATTGGTATGATGCAGATTTCTGACTTTTCTCTGACTCAGGGTTTGCTAGTTTGTGTAGGGGAAAGGCTTCTTTGTCTTTTCCATGTGCTTACTTCTGAAGTCAGCCCAGGGCCTGAACAGAGCAGCAGCTGTGAGTTGACAGATCTTGCAGTTAACCAGCAGGAGGACACTTTAGAGCAGGAGTTGAATTCTCCAGGGATAGAGGTTTTCTAAACTATTAGGCACTGAGCAAAGTTTCCCTTGCTCCTTGTTTGCTTGCTTGTTTTGGTTTTAGTTTTGGGATTTTGTGGTGTATTTCTTCTTCTTCTTTTTTTTTTTTTTTTAATTTTATTTTATTTTCAAGGGCTCTGGTTTCCCTCTTTGGCATTTGCTGCTGGTGACTTCTACATCTTTCCGGTCTGGGAACTGCTAACTACAGTAGGTAGTGAGACTTTTTCATGTCAAGGGGAGCTTCCCTTTATAACAACTGTTACACTTCGATGACAAGTAGGTTGTGTATGTTGGGGGAGTGGTTTGGGCAATTAGAAGATCTTGAAAAGTTCTGGAGGTAAACCTTCAACATCAGAAAATTTTCCTGCTTTCGGTTCTAATTAGAGCTTGTGGTCATAGCAGAGAGGTCAAATGCTGAATTAGATTTATATGTTGCCCTGGTAAGTAAATGCTATGTAGTGAAAGCTGAGAACTGTAGTTTCTTTTTATTGGGAATCATACAGGAACTTTTGACCAAAGCGCTGTTCACCATCTCTAGCATTTACCCTTTGCAGGCTTTGACTTGACTGATGTTTTGTTAGTATTAGTCCTCTCAACAAAGGTTAAACTCAGATGTTCTCAGAAACCTGTAAAACTTGTAAATCTGATAGAAGTGTATCTTTGTAACTGCAACGTATGGTGGTTCATACCAGAAATCAGTTGCTCACCAGCATAATACGAACTCCAGCAAGCACAGTGGTCAGCTACAGTAATCTACAAAGACAATTCTGAATAACTCTGATGACTTTATCTGAGAATTATTTTCTGTTTCACATACCAAAGAAAAGGAAAAACCTTAAGGCAAAGACTACTTGCTTTAAGAAGTGGGACATAGCAAAGCCCACAGTCCTCTTATGCCTTCAGCCTTCTGTCCTGGACAGTAAAGCTTTCTGCTCCCTTTTGATCCAGGAAATCTCCCATGGCGGAGTTCTGCTGGACTCTCTGAGGAGCCCTGAGTTTTCTCTTTTAATGTGATGTAGCGTTGGCATTCATTTAACGGCTTCCTGTCTGCATGGAACTTTAAGAGCCCTGTTCCTTGCAGTTTATAGGGAGCAAATTCTGGTTAAGATTTTCCCTTGTTTGTAATCATGGGATGTTATTGGACCCTTTTCCTGGGCTACTCCAATTCATGTGTTAGTGACTTCACTTTGTCCGCTCACTTGTCCATGAGCTCAACTGAACTACACTGGTTTGTACTGTAAGTGTAATCTTAGGTCCTTTTGAATCTTCTTCATGCTGCCTGGTAAGGGTCTTTGTAGACCCAGTTCAAGAACCTGAAAATTCATATGTGAAATTAGGTAGGCATGCTGTGCAAGTTCATCACTGTGTGCTTGGTATTGGCCAGCTCATCTAAAGATATGCTCATTAATGAGCTTTAAGAAAGGCTTTAAGAAAAAGAGGGAAAAATTAATTTATTTTAGCAAAATAAAGGGTTAAATATTTAGAAAAGAATTGAAAACAATTGTGGACAAGAGCTTCTGAAAGTTTAATTTATAAGGTTGGGTTTTGTTGGTTTTTTTTTTGGTTTTTTTTTTTTTTTTTCAAAACTCTCAAAAAGCAATTTTATACTCCTGAATTACGTTTCTTTTTCTCCTGTGCCTAATGTTAGTGTTACATATACCCCTCAGATTTGCAAGGAGATCAAGAAAATAAAATTCTAAACCTCTGCCTGACACTTTAGCTCTGTATGGGTTTTCTTCCATACTTTTTCCCAATGTGCAATTTAGGTGTTAGAGTTGGTGCCAGTTCAAGCTGGCATTTTCTTCTCCAGAAGGTAGCTGTGGAGGATCTCTGCCTGTGAGTTTGCTTCACTCTTCAGAGTCCAACTAAAGGATTCTTTTGATACTTTTGTCTGCCTTTCTGCTTCAAAAGAAATGAGCCTAAAAATGTTTCACTTGCATATTTAATGATGAGCAGTAGAAAGACGCGTGGTAAAGAAAGTGCTAAATTGTAAGAATGGTTAAGCTCAGACTGCATGGGAACATCCTCCTACTTTGAAAACTAAATGGAGCACTTAATTATGTCAACTTGCTCCAGCACTGTGAAGAGGCTAAATTTGATCATGACTAAATGCAGCTGAATTATCTATCTGCTGTCATACGTTACCAGTTTCAGGGGATCCTATCTCAACCTTTCTCTTACATCATGGGGTATGTTCCTGATTGCATGAAAAATAGTTTGCAAGTTATCTTGTATGAATAACAGGAAATCATTTCTGTCAGCTGAGCAAGGATGCTGAGGGACCTTAAAAGCTGAGAAGATTCAGCAAGAAAGGTGACTGGAGGCTTGAATATATATATAAAAGTATATATAAAAAAGGGAAAGGAAAGGGGAAAGGAAAGGAGCAATCCTTCTCCATCTCAGCTGAAGTATTTCTCAGTTTTCCGGAAGCATCTCTGAATGAGAAGAGGAAGGATTTTCACTGTTTAAACGAGGGAAATTTCATGGTCATTGTCAGTAGTAATGAATAAGGTAATTAGAAAACAACCCCTCAAAAAACTCAGAAATTAAAAACAAAACAAACCAAAGCAAAGCACAACACTCCCCTCTATGCCCTCCCCAAACCCAAAAGACTGTGTCTGTTCTGTTTCTAATGGTCTGATGCTTTCTGGCGATGAAAGTAGGTAGGTAGAAGATGCAGATTATTTCCTTATCCCTACTGCTGTTTTTCCGGAACTACACGTCATTGCTACGAAGTCAATCAGAAGGTAGTTGTTCTGAAAATGCCTCCACTCACCTCATAGTCAATCCCTTTGCCTCAGTTCACAAAAGAAATGATGCTTTCTTGGAGTGAGAACTTACTAATGGAATGAGCTGCTGTTGGAAAGGTTAGTTTTACAAGCAGGTATAGCCTCTCAGTGTTAGGACTTGCTGATGCAGCAAATAAACCCTTTGGTTCTGTTCTGCCCATTGTGTTCACTGAAGATATTGTGTCTAACTACACTGAACATAAAAGATTATTTTTTGAATGAACATTGGATAGCGATGAATATTATCTGAATGTAGAGAGAATATAGCACCACATAATTGCCTCAAGTGTTCCTGAAGCTCTGGAAGTATGCAATAACAGTAAGTAGCTGGAGGTTTGTTTCATTTTATGTAGTTTGAGACTATTCCTCTCTGGTTTCCTTCGTATGGTTAGATATGCTGTGTTAAGACAATATTTTTACTTCCTTGAAAGGGCAATACCACACACAGTATGATGTACATCTTTCTCAAGGCTGATGCAGTCCTTTCTTCAAGCACCAATCATGTGCTAGCTGGGGTACTTTTTCTTATGTGGAGATCTCTGTCCTTGAGCAACCTTGCTCCTTATGTTGCAGTCTTCCTGTCCTACTGATCAAGTGCTAAGCATTTGCTGTATTATTTGGTTAATGTGATGGATGCCTCTTTTCCTGCCTTCTCCCTATTTGGAGCCAAAATGTGGGATTGTAAATTAGAAGGTGATTAACCTTTCCTAATGGGACTTTGCGCTGCAAGCAGGATCTCACCCACCGCATCTTCATTAGCCTCAACCAAAGATTGCATTATCTCAGATTAGGTAATTGGTCATTTATAACACAGGAGAAGGAGGGAGGAAAAGGCATATGAAAAAGTGTCAAATAGATTAAGGGCATTCAAATTTAATTCCTGTTATCCAAGCATTCTGGGGGGCAGCATTTAATCAGGTGTGCAGTTGAAAACCATCACCAGAGGATTCAGTCAGTATGTGGAAGGAGGCATGTAGTTGTAATGGATATGGACTCTGCATGTAAATCAGTTTAGGGTTACCTCTGTAAGTTTAGAAGCTCTTCAAATTTACCCAGTGGGACAGAGTTTACCTCTTGAAACCACACACTCTCTGTTATACTGATAATCTGAAGATTTTCTGAAGAAGCAGTGAAGTTTGTGTTCTACAAGAACCTCTCATCCATTTCTACACTTTCTCAGGAATGTTCTTGTCCAGATACCTTCCCCATGGCCTACTGTTGACTGAGTATCCCAGAGAATACCTGAGGGTCTGTGGCTTTCCAAGTGCTTTTGTCTTCAGCGTTTAAAATATCTTCAGCTGCTCTGATAATATGGATTGCAGGAATGGCTGTCAGGAAGGAGTTTCTAGATTACATACGTTTTTGTTTTGCTTGGTGTTTTTGATCCCCAAATAGTGATAAAATGTTGGATAATGGTATATCCTCAGAGAGTAAACATGATGCAGCCTTAACTAAGTAATGAAGCAAACAGTTTAAGCTATCTAATTCTGCAGTACTTCTCAGAGTCCTGCTGCACTGTAACACTTTTTGCCCATGTGTATACTGGAAAGATTACAAATGTGTATGGCCCTGAAAAAGATTTGACTGTCCCCTGCTCATAAAAAATGAAGACGTGTGATAATATTCCTAACCATGCTGTTAATCTTGAGCTCCATCCTTGTATTTTATGGAAAACTTCAGTAAAAATACACGAGGGAGAAAAATACCTAGCCTTTTGATAAAGGTATTGCATGGCCAGAAGAATGAAGTGCACCTTCCAGTGACTGGTGGTCATCAGGAGGGCTGTCTGGCATGCAGCAATGTGCTGAGAAGCTTTCCTGAACCCTGCAGCCCCTGGGATCTTTCAAGAGTTAAGAGTTCTAAATGAGATTATGTGTACTGTCTGTGCTTGCTCCTGTTCTGTGACTTTCTTATTGAGATTATGTAAAAATTCAGCTTGGGCCTTCTTCCCAGATTTGGCTACTCCAGAAGTCACTCCCTTAGAAGCTATCTTGTTTCACTCCCTTCAGCACAGTTCAGCCAGAATGGTTCTCTGTGTAGTTGTTCTGGGAGGTCAAGGTATTTCAGAACTGTACTTTTAATATGTTAGTGGTGTTTTGAATGGATTTTAGTGTGAAATGTAGAGAAGCATAAGGCTGCAAGAGACCTCAGGAGTCATTGCCTCCAGTACTGTGCTTTGGTAGGGAACCATATTTCATAATACCTTTCAGAAATACATGAAGCTCTATCCCTCAATTAGAGCAGCTTTTTACCCCTGTTCCCTGTAAAGGCATTTTAAAAGCTTCATTGCTCTGCTGATTAGAAACCTTTGTCTAATTTCCAGTCTAAATTTATTCTTTGGCAGTTTATAACCATCTGTTCTTATACCAGTATTGTCCTTTAGTTAAATAGTTGTTTCCACTCTTCAGCTATTTCTACCCCCGGGTAATTGTGCACACCGAATGTATCTCTTCTCAACATTTATTTATCTGCTCTGAACAAGCCAAGGTCTTTTAATATTCTTTTTACCAGATAGGATTGTCAGTCACCTGTTAGCCTTTCTCTGCATATTTTTCAATTCAGTTTGCTTGACCACTTTTGTGTAGGCACAAATTGTACACACACATATTGATGTTTGTGTTTGGAAAGCACAGCCACGGCTTTTTGAAACAAGGTTTTGTGTTTCTTCTAGTTATTGAGTAGGAGTATGAATCTTATCCAAATTGTGCTACTGGTTTTCCTGGCAAGTTTTGCCTCCTTTGGTGCTCGGGAAATAGGGGTAAATAATGGTGGTAGTGCCTGTGCAGTGCTGGCTTTTTTGTAAGCCTTGGAGTGTGTCAGTTTTCTCCCACCATTTCCATGAACAGCTGCAGAGCCCTCCTCCTGTCCTCTTTAAAGTCACCTTGTGGTGCCTGGCTGGTTTGGCTGAGTAGCTTCTTGGTAAGCAAACCATGGTGAAACTTGGATGATTTGGTTACCATGTGTCCTGGGTTCAGCAGTAGCAGTCATTTTTTTCTGTCTTAGCAGCTGGTGCAGTGCTGTTTTTTTGACTTTCAGCCTGGGAACAAAGCTGATAACACCAATGTTTTCAGCTGTTGCTCAGTAAGGTTTACTCTGACCAAGGACTTTCTGAGTCTCATGCTCTGCCAGAGAGGAGGGGAAACTGAGAGGAAGCAGAGACAGGACACTTGACCCAAACTAACCAAAGAGGTATTCCATACCACAGCACATCATGCCCACTATATAAACTGAGGGCAGCCACCCAGAAGGGCTAGATCACTGCTTGGTCAGGCTGGGTATCAATTGGCAGGTGGTGAGTGGTTGTATTCTCTTCCCTTGTTATTTCCCTTATCATTGTTATTATTGGTGGTAGCAGCAGTGGTTTGTATTATACCTTAGTTACTAAACTGTTCTTATCTCAACCTGTGGGAGTTACATTATTTTGATTCTCCTTCCCATCCCTCTGGGAGCAGGGGGAGGAAAGAGGGGGAGTGAGAGAGTGGGTGCGTGGTTTTGGGTTGCCAGCTTGGCTTAAACCATGACACCCTGTAGGCTTACTCTTATGGGGATTACATAGGTACCTGGCAAAAAGGGCACATTTGAACTAGTCCAATACCCTTTATGGTCAATGAAGAACAGAATCCTCCAGCGTCTGAATCATCTAATTCTACAATAGGCATCTTTAAAGTTTGTTACTGCCTATTGTTTACAAACAAAACTTATGAACCCCCTTATAATTAGAATGATGTGTTCTGTTAGTTGATGAAACCCGCCTTTGTACTGTTTCACTTAACCCATATTAGCAAAATGGAGCTAATAGCAGTTACATGTCTTTCAGATGTGTGGTAAGGAGAAGCACAATGGGCTGCAGGACCATTCAGGGGTTCGAAACTGTGTAAGAAATATAGGTGTGAAAGGCAGAGGATAAATGACAGTGTGGTTGAATGATTGACAGTGGGAAGATCTTATCTGTCAGCAATGAAAAGATTATTCAGTTTCTCTTTTCTGGAAGCTGAGGATATATCTTGAAAAAGTGCAGAGAAAAACAAAAGTAAGAATAAAAACCTGCAACAGCTCAGAGGGTTGAAGGGCTCCAAGGGTGGATGTGGTACCAGAGTGTGTACTCTTTGGCATCCTGGTGAAATCCAGGTTTTATTTTTTTTTCTGTAAAACATCAACAACTACCTCCCTTTTCTTTAGACTGCATTTTCCTGAACTTCTCCATAGTGGATCAAGTAATTACCATTTTTCTTGGTGAGTTTGGTAGGAAGCCAAGACATAATAAATTCAGCATGTTAGGGGCTCTTGTCTCTTCTCTGAAAAGGCATACAGAGAAGAAATATGTTGTATGGTGGGTACCTCAGAAGTTTGCTCTAATGCTGAACTTATTCCATGGAAACAGGTCTGCAGTATGAGCCAGTTCTTCCCAGCAGCACAGCAAGATGATTTTTTAAAGGATTGAGGAGAGACAGGTGGAGGATAGCAAGCCAGGAGATAAACTGATGTGCCCTTATTTTGGCCTTACACCATTTCAGAGTAATAGAATAAGATTACTTGTCAGCCACTTCATTAGAAGAAGGGAAGTTTCTTAAAGGGATCTCATCTGTTGCGCAGATAGTGTGGGTGCTAATGAAAAGGAAGTCTGTTTATGAAGTGTCTAGTAGCTAATGTACTGTTTACTGGTATAAATGAGTAGAATGAAGGATCGACAGATAAGGGTAAGCAATACATGACATGAATGTAAATGGTTCCAAAGACTTTAAAGTCCTGAACATGGGAGGATAGCAAGAAGTGTTGGGAAGCATTAGGCTGTTGAAGGAGAAGGAGGGCTAAAGCAGTGGGCATGTTGCTTTATTTCTTTGATTATTTCTCTCTAGTCTGCTCAAATGAGGCTCACATCAAGTGCAAGGTACAGGTATATAATTTTTTGGGATGTAGAAACATTCCTGCCTAGTAGAGAGAATCTGCCGAAATACAAAGCCCTGAGAAAGGGAAAAAAGAATGTGAATGCTACAGGATATGTGGAATTTTAAGGCATTTATGGTGGTGTTCTTCACCAAAATGTAGGCAGTGTGACCTCTGAAGAACTGGAGGCCATTTCTCGAATGTAGTGCTTCTGGGATATTGAGGACTTGTTTGCAAAATGAGGTTGTTTAGATGTATAACCCTTTATAATGTAATTCTAACATTTTTACACTTCATATTAGTTTTTATAGTTTGTGATAAAATAGGGAAAAAGAAGACACCTAACGATAAGTCGTAGCAAAAGTCAATAATCATGGGTCTGGTTTGGTTTTGTTTTTTAATATACAGGTTTTCTCACAGTGTTGTTGAACTCTCAAAGCACCAAAATGATCTCACTTTGCCTGCAATATACCACCTTTACAGAGATCCCTTTTCTTTGCTGCTTGGTTGTTAGCAGTGTGGCTTTCGCCTTATTGTTACATGAGATTCAGGATTCAAACCAGATCAGTCTTGGTTTTCAGCCCAGTTTGAATGAAATGATAAATACAGACAAATGTCACCTGTGAGCAATAAAGTCACAGTGGTTTGTTTTTAATGCTATTGTGACAGTGTCATTTGGTACAAAGAATTACTCATTTCAAGTACAGTTATAGCATTGGCTTTTACCGTTTAGCAATGTCTTTCTTGTTATTCTGTTGTTTTGGGGGAATTATAATTTTAATGTTGGAGCCATGTGACTTTTTTGGCTTTCTGTGGAAGAGAAGCTAGTAATCAGCACCCAGGTTCTGCTCTGGCAGACAAGGCTGCTGTTGTGTGATGTCTTTCTCGTTGTCCAGATTTTCCAGATTCTCAAGACCCCTTGCTAGCCATAACCCAGGTGTGGTTTTGTTGCATGCACTCTTAACACCTATGGAACTCCCATTATCATTTACATCTGCAATATATGGGCATTAAAGCTTAGCCAAAATGGAGCAGATATAGCCCATTTTCAGAGACGTAAAATCCAAGGGGTAAAGTGTTGGAAAGATGCCATAAGTCTTTCAGTATCATGTGATCACTGGTACTTGTGCTCCTTTAGCACCTTTCATTGCAAAGTGCTTTTTGGACTAGCTACATACTAGAATAATCCTCTGCACCTTTGGATTGGACTATGTCAGCTCTTTAACAGCATTGTAGCACTGCCATTCCTACAATTTAAAGAAATAGTTGAAGGCAAATTCCATGGAATGATACTTCTATCCTTTATGAGCCCTTTTATTTACTATCTAGATAAAACTCCTCTTTTTAGGATTTTGAATTCCCCTGTATTTCTGTTTGTTTTTTTTTTTTTTTTTTATCCAGAAGTGCCTCCTTTGGCAAAGGGCTGCTGCTGTTCTTTCCCAAACCATTTTTGTCAGGTTACTAAGGAAAAACAATCAGTCAAAACCCCAACAACAAAAATTTATCCTTAATAGACAGAGGAAGCAGTCATAGATGCCATACATTAGCAGCAGCCAGTGTTGAATTACTTTACCCGCTCAGACACCATATCTTTGAGCACATTTGATTTGAACCTGTCTTCTGCTTACATCTACAGCTGCAAATCTCTTTAGTTCCTTCTAGTGGTTTTTTCTTAGTGTTTAGTGTTGTTTGGGTTTTTCAATTGCCTTTGTTTAGCAAAATATAAATATTGGCCATTTCCAGAGATTTTTCCCTTCAAGACTCAAGCTTCTTTCCATGATCTATTACGACACCTTAACTTGAGGATTACACAGGCAAATAGTAAAAGCAGTTCCTGCTGTAGAGATTAAAATCTGCTGAACAACCTTAACTCTGTTCAACTGTTGAACTGCTCTAGGATCATGCTTTGAGATGGCTTATTCATAAAGAACAGCTATGATTGTACTGATGTGCTGTTCTTATGGTCTCTCTTGCTTCACCTAACAGTGCCAGGAGGCCCTCTGAGAATGCTGGGCAGAGATTGGTGTGGAGAGGTCAGTTTATTAGTAACAGAGCAGTGAAACAGGTTTGTACAGCAGCAGCCAACCCAGGAGGAACAAATGGACACTGAAAGGGTAGCAGCACTGAATTGTGATGTTGGGATAGAAAGATATAGGGACTTAGAGGGAGGCAGAATGTAAAGCATAGTGTTTGGGGAAAGAGGAAAAGCAGTGAGATTTCTGAAGATGTAAAAACTAAATGACAACACCAGGGGTGCAAAACACTCGTTATCATCTATAAAGAAGTTAAAACAAGGAGTGGATAAGGACATATAAATTGGCAGCAGATTGTGGTTTATGGTAATGAGAGTCCCAGAGGAGTATCTTTTTCTTGGTGACATTGAAGTAAATTGCATTACTCAAGATGTATACTGAGGATGGGTAATGAGATGTGTGCATGGGAAAGAAGAGACTGCTGCTTTTATGATGGTATCAAATGACTGAGTGCATACGTGTGTCTGGACATGCTCGTTTGAGAGGGGATGCAGGTGAGGGAGGCAGGCAGCAGAGCAGGATGGGCTGAACGTTATCTGTTTGAAAGCCACATGGTTGCACTTGTTAGGGGAAAGCAACTTAGGTCATAAATATTGACCTAATCTTTTTTCCAAACTGAAATTAGGCTTTCAATGACTAAAGCTTTGCCTTGCTATTATCAGAACACAGAGTGATGCTTATTATGTTGTATTGATGTTTTGTGCTTTGAGCTGCAATTGCATGTGGAAAATGTGTGGAAAGCTGTGTTTGTGAGGCTGACGACTGGACAATCCTGAGTAGAGTTTATAGCCTGGATGTCCAGGCTGGAACAGATTGGCTGTGGCTCAGAATGGAACCACTATATCTGTCTGAACTTCTCCAAAGTCTTATGTGCCTGAAATAAGGGGAATGCTGGTGGATGGAGAATACCTGTATTCTTCTCAACACACCAGGATAGGAAAACTTGTACCAGAACTTTCAGAATAGGTCCATTGATCCTATCTTTGTGATGCACCAGGTTTGCCTAATGGCCTGCTTACTCTGGAAGAATCTTCAGAGACTGGACTTGCTATTAAGTATTTTTGCATCTTATAGTAATAACTGAGTGGTTTTTAGTGACTCTTGAACAAAACATCTAGATTTTGGTTTTGGTGGGAAAGCGTTTGAACATCTTTATACTAGCTTATCGAGGAGCTTTTGGATAATTCCTCATTTAGAAATCAAAAATAAAGTTGATAAGAGGATACTTGGACTATCGGGTCCATGTTCACATACAATCAAACTAGTTATCAGCTGAACAGTGTATATACTGTGCCAGGGAAAGGGCCAGGGCTATGGCTTCACCAGTATAAACTCTCTAGCTACAGAGACAACTGCAGACCAGATGGTAGTTGTAGGCACATAGCCATTCACAATCCAGAGACTGACCCGCCGTGGGAAAGCTGTCTCTTAGATCGGCGTCCTTGAATGGAGAACGGTGCTGGAGTGCTGGTGTACAAACTATTGCTCACTAAGCAGGAGAAGAGAAGCAGTGGAGGCCCAGAAGCTTAGCAGTTTTGATGTCTGCCAATCAAACAAGCGCAGTGGTGATGCCTTTAGCTACAGTAGGGAGGAAAGGATGTCATTAGTTTGTATCTAGAATTTAGGATGCCAGCATGTCAAGTGTTTTAAGTAAAGATGTCACTCTGCTAGTCTGGACCTGCTGACCAGCTGTGTATTGTGCCACTCAAGGATTCTTACATTACCCATCTAAATGGCTACTATCGTTTTGGCTGTGTGAAAGGAAATGCATACCAGTGCCTTCCTCAAGGGTGTTCAGAAAATCCCAGGCAGCTGCTGTGAAAAAGGAGAGTGATGCTCTGTGTATCTTCCACTGCTCCTTCAAGTTTTTCGATTTTTTAAATAAATCTTTCTTCTCTTTATCCTGAACTGCAGGTGACCATGCACTGTTCAAACAGGCAAGGTTTAGACTTGGTGGTGGATTTTGGGGGTTCTCTGGGGGTTCCTTGGTTGTTGTGGTGGTTTGGTTTTGTTTCTTTTTTTGGTTGTTTGAGGTTTTTTTGTGTGTGTGTGTGGGGGGGGGGGTTTGGTGGGATTTTTTTTTTCTTTTTTTTCCTTTTTGTTTGGGTTGTTGTTTGGGTTGTTAATTATTTTTGTAGTTTTAAAGTAGCAATATCTTAAAGTTTTGTCAGTGGCATAACTGTGCTTTCAAATTTTTGATGAAATGGATTTGTAGTTCAGGTTTCTAAACATCTGAGAAGCATCTGAATACATAGAAGAGACCTGCTGCTGTTTATGATGTTTAGGCATATCACTGCCTTTTGGGGATGTAGGCTTTAGTTATTCCTTCCCATTGCACTGCTGCCTTTTCCCAAAAGTGACAAGGAATTTTACCTTGAAGAATGTGTCATCTTAAAGCTGACTTGTTCCTGAGAGCAGCGAGGGAGTCTTTGCCAATGCTGGCTGGAGTAAATTCACTCAGGCTGATGGCTGATGAAGGGATAGAGGATTTATAACTTATTTGAGCTCCTATCCATCACTCTCTGTGTTGCTTGCTTATGATGGCCCTGCCAAAAGATAAAGAAGTGCAGGACGTTCAATACAGGCCCTGGTGACAGGCCAGGGACAAATGTCTCTATTGGGTAAATTGATTTGAATAGTTCTAGTGAAATATCAGGCTGGGCTGAAAATATGATTGCATTTAATGATCCCACTAG
>JBCJKH010031665.1:0-15936 GCA_039877255.1 Loriculus beryllinus
TTGTGAATGCTCCATCCCTGGCAGTGTTCAAGGCCAGGTTGGACGAAGCCTTGGGTGCCATGGTTTAGTGTGGGGTGCCCCTGCCTATGGCAGGGGGGTTGGAACTGGATGATCTTAAGGTCCTTTCCAACCCTAATTATTCTATGATTCTATAAAGGGTTTGGGTTGCATTGAGCTCCTTTTCAACTCCTCAGATATATAACTTGATCCTGGAACATAAGGTAAGGTACATTCAAATGCTCACCTTATTACCTTGAAAAAAGGTATTACCTTGAACCATGTGCCAACAGTGCTGCAACATAAATATGCTTCTTTAATATTTAGAAAATCTCCTTTCTCTCAAATAGGGCAATGACTGACAGATTCTCCTGGCTTTTAAGTGTCCTTCCCTTATGTTTTTTTTTCCAGTTAATACTGGAATATCCATGTGTCATTAAGTTAGGTGAGATTTTTCAGTGAAACACGAGGAAGAAAGTGACAGTCACTGGAACTGCAAAAAAGCTGAGTGCAATGACTGCCAAAACAGTCATGTGTATTGTAGGCTGGCTAGAATATAAAGTGTATGTATAGGCCACTTTAGGGAAGTGGAGTTAAATCTACACAAAGATATTCTCATCCAAGTGTAATTGAATTACCAAGCATACATCTTTATCTTCTGTTACTGTTTATATAAGTACCATTTGCCATCACATCTTTATGATCACATAAATTCATACAATAAATGTTTCATAAATATAAGTATATATAAATTAGATTTTGCGTGTATATATATAGTAACGGTGGTGTACCTTACTTAAGCCTATACCTCAATCCCATTAATAGGCTCTCTTTATTGTTATTAGTAGTTTAGTTAAGAGACTGGGGGATGGGGAAAGGTGAGGAAGACATAGCACACCTCTTTCAGTCTATGGAGGAAGGGAGAAAACACAGCACACCCTTCTCAGGCTATAGGCCCAGAACCTACATATTTGTGTTTCCTTCAGTCCAAGAAATCTTGGTATACTTGAGCTAAACCAGAGAACACAATACCAGGTAAGAAAGGAAAGCTTCGGCATCAGCTCTCCGAAGCAGAAGCCAGTCATGGCAATATACATATTTCTATAAGCTCCTCCATTTACTGAAGAAGGAAAATTTCAAAGGAAAATAGAAATCTGGGTCCCACTGAAGCTGGGTACTGAGTTTCCTGAGGGTCTCTGGGGTTTCATAAGCATAAGTATTTTAACATAATCACTCTGACTTTATATCATAAAAATAAGATTATACATTAAATTCTCACAGATGGTAACGAGTAATATTTTCCTCTTTTTCCTATAGTTTATCAACTGTCCTGATTATTCTTTAAAAGAAGAGATAATTAGAAATTATAGATTTAAAAAGACCTGTCATGACATAGAAAACAATCAGTGAATCAAGGGAATGGAGCTGTTTACAAATGCAGCTGAAAAGAAAGAAAAAGCAAAAATTCTGTTTGATAAAAACAATCCTTGCATTTCATTTCTGAGCAAAACAAGTGAATCAGTGCGACTGAACCGTCAGGCTTTAATTGCTCCAGAAGTCTAATGACAAAAGGGGAGAAGTGCCAGAAATTCACATGATTTATTATCTTCTTACACTTCAGTTTCAAGAAAATGTACGATCCCAGAGGGATTCTCAAGCACTTCCTGACAGCCCCTCAGTGTTGAATTAATACACAAGGTGAAAGAAAATTTAATGTAGAGTATCAGAACTGATTAATGGAAGTCATGTCAGCCGTCAGTCCTCTGCAAACTAATTAGGCAAAGCACTCAAGAAAACTGTACTGCATATAAAGGTTACCAGAAACTTTAAAGAGGAACATAAAAATAACAGTAGATAACTATTAAAATATTTTTTTAATTCAATTTTTTTTTCTTTCAGTGTTTAATCTGTGTTTATTTGACCAACTGAATTCTGCAAAGAAACTAGGATATTAGTCCTGCTAATTCATTCTATTGATTTCTGTTTGAAAATCTGTTTCTTATCTCTGGAGTAACATTTCACTTTCAGGCCTGTGTTTTTTCAACAGAATTCTCAAACTACTACTACTACTGAAGTAATAAAACCCAAACAATTCTAAGTAAAAATAATCTCATTCATAGTGTATGCATTTACATCAGGATGAAATAGTTCAAAACACATGCCGGAGCTACTGAAGACTGAAATATTCTGTCTTGAAAGAACCTCCTTCAAGACTGCCCACAAAGCAAACTATTTAGACATAGACATACTCTTGGCCCTGAACCATGTTGGGAATGTCATGCAAGAGGACATAGTATGCCAAGAGAAAAACATGTAACGTTTCATATAAGACAACATAGAACATCTTATCAAACAGTCTGGATATTCCTATACCAAATTCCTACAGCTGCTGCTGTTTTTTTCTATATATTGCCTGTTCTACGAAGCGTCAATGAATCCTTTTCATTGTTGAGGCCTTTAGTCACAATATATGGCATTCATGAACATTATTCTGTCAAAAACGTTAGACTCAGTTCAGGCCTTCCATCTGTTGAACTGTTCAAGCTATTGCACTAGTACCAAGTATTTCGTGTAGAGTGCTATCACGTCTATCACAGAACAATATCGCCTTAAGGTATTTTCTCTGCGGAGAGCACATCCATGTGGAAGCGTCAGAAATCAGAGCTCACTGCAGCTTAGAACTGTGAGCAAAACCGATACGTCTACTCCACCACATTATTTTCTTATGTATATTCTACATACAATCCTATATAGGACCTTTACTGCGCTACTGGAGACCAAAAGGTGCCAAACACCTCTTCAAGAACTTAGGTCCATGATAAACTTAAATAATCCTCACAAACTTTGTTTCTAATTCCTCACATCTCTATGGCAACTAATACCTAATTCAAGCCAAAATATTGTCTAAGTATAAACTGCCTAGTATGGTCACAAACATGTCAGCTTGAAATCATTAACAGCAGAGCAGCTATTACTTATAGTTCCATTTGCTGGTAGATAATTCTCCAGTGATATTAAGTACAAACATGTCTTAAGAGTTACAGGCCGTCTCACCATGGTTGTCATATTTTGTCAGCATTACCTGACCTCTTTCTGGGTCTTCTCAGCTGTCCTTTGGAAAAAACAAAACACAAAAAAAATAAAACAGATTAAAACATCATGGCAACCAGGGGCTACAGCCTGCTCCTATTTTACAAGTGACTGACATTGAGTTTCCTGGAGAGGAATCAGATCTGTGCTGGGAATAGAGCCCTCCACATCCTGTCTGCAAAGGCAACTCGGCCCCTGTCTGTCCCCAGGCATCCTGGTGAAATGCCATACTATTAAACCACAGGGACTGATCTTCAGCCCTGCAGCCCTCAGTGTGCAAACTCAGCACAATGGCTTCCTTAACCCTCATGAAAAGTACATACTCCTTTTGCAGATGGAGGCTACTACCACCATTACAGCCCCTAAGTATTGCCTACCACTGGCAGAGGCTGCAGGATAATGGACATACAACTTCTGTATGCCTGCATCTCAATTCTGATTTCCATAAGCAAACTCATAGTACCATCCTAAATATCCTGCCAAGCTTGCTTTTACACATCCAAGCATGTTACATTCTTCAGCCAGCACATCAGATGCTCTCAGGGTAATTATGTCAGTGAAACTAAGCAAACACTTCACAGCAGGATGAACTCACCCAGGCAATCCATAAAGGATTATGCACTTGCCAGTGGATGAATATTTTTCACAGAATAATCATTCTATATCTAATCCTCAGCCCTGCAGCTTAGGGAAAAACTGCAAAATACCTTCCAAAAATGAGCATGGGAGCTAGAATTCATAACTTTACTGGGTACAAAAAAAAACCACAGGCTCAGCAGAGCTAGCAGTTGTACCACGCACAATATGATCACTCACTCCAGTGATGCAATGAACAGCCTGATAACTGTCTTTCACTCTTCCTGTGGTATAAATATCACCTTTCTTCTTTTACCCTTTCTTTTCAAGGTCGCCTACCTGCTACGTAAACTAACTGAACTCCAAACAGCTGTTCTCAAACCGTGTTTGGTTTTGAACTCTTCCACTTTTCTTTCAGACCTGAAGTGTGCCCAAACCTTTGTCTAAGTTTTCCAAATGAGGAAAGAAATTGGCCTCTACCAACTATAAAGCAACATGATGAGGACCTGTAAAATTCTATCATTTTAAAGGTCTTGCAGGAGAAAAACAGGATTCAACAAAAGGGAAAAAAGAGACATTTGTTAAAAAAATTGATTTCTGAGGAAATGATGTCCAGGTGAAAATGACCTCTGCAGGGCTTTAATTCCTTACCAGCCTGCATACTTGTGATTATTTCACCTTATACTGACCTGAGAGTAGGATGTTATCTTGAAACAATCCGCCAAGGGATTCAGTACCAATTTTTCTTCTCTGTTGCACTAGTGGAAAATTCTTGTCCTGACTATGATTCTATGATTCTGTGACTAATTTAAAGGAAAATTGGATTTTTTTGCTAAAGAAATTGTTTCAAAATAAAAAAAGTAAGGGTGTGGCAGCTCACCTTGCAAAATGTGAACTTCTACCAGAAGCTATTGTAGCTTTTCAAATACTTTCCAAGCAAGAAGTGACAAATACTCAGCTTGTGGACAGATCTTTCTTTTTTTCACAAAGGCTGGAAATTTCTATGGGTTAAATACTCCAACCAGTTCTGTTTTCAGTCTTGGCCATTTTATGAACTTGTATCACACTCTGGAGGAATATCTCATGAGTTGTGTATTGGCATAACTTTAAAATATCTGCACAAGCCATTGGAATGGCATAAACATCTTTTACACAGCTGACCTACAAAAAACCCAAGCATGTTACTAACTGCAGATGCATTTGGCAGCATGAGCCTCAGTCAATATAAAAAGCTAGCGAGTGCCTAATGAGCTGTACAAGAACATGACTTGAGGGGATATGTTAACTAATGCAACATCAGCTGTGACTGCAGTCAGGGTTGACAGAAACAAGTCAGTGGTTGGTGACCAGCTGCAGGCTTGTCATCACCAGTGTTTCTGAGCCGGTGGTCAGCGTATAAGGCAGCAACCAGAGATGCAAGGCTTGCACAGGTAGCAAGTGACTGCTCCCTTTCCTTCCTACGGGCAGAGATGATATGCCTACACAGCAGCCCCAGAGCTTGCTAGTCTCAATCTTCCGACACTTTCATGAGCTTTATAGGCATTTCATTTGATCATTGACGTGATAGCAAGAGACATCAAGCAGAGTTTTAATTTTATCTTCTGCCTGCTGGCCACTTAGGATGTTTAACCCTCCTTCACCTCCTAATGCAGCTGACTAAACCAGATCACAGTATCAAGAAAAACACTTCTTTTCAAGCAAAATGTGTCAAACACTTCTCTATCCATGCTTTTTTAAAAAAACAAAATAAAACAAAAACCAAAAACAACCACCAAAAAAAAATCAAAACAAAAAAACAAACAAAAAATCAATAGTGGGATTGAAGGTCTTTGAAATTAAATAAAGGAACGGAATATGCAAGTAGTGACAGATGACAGCCGTTTGAAATACCCTCAAAATAGCTCTGAATTTTTCTAAGCTTTGTCTATGACAAAGCTGTTGAGTTGAGGCAGCCCGCAAAGCAGGAAATGAAATGGAGTCTGAATTAATTTTATTTCATCAACTGCAGCAGATGTTCAGGTGTACTGATGCAAAGATGTTTAAAGGTTGTTTATCACAGAAGCTCGTCATAGAAGCCTACTACCTGCAAGAGCAGTTAAAAGTGGTAAAACGTGTCAAAGTAACAAGGAAAACATCCAAAAGAAGAGAGTAACTAAATCATTCTCTCTTGATTGGCAAGACATGACTACCATCCCTGCACTTTATCTCAACTTCTTTTAGTTTTATTTTCTCTCTTTGACCCTAGTCACTGGGAGAGGGAGCATATTTCTTTCTATTTGCTCACTTCAATATACAACTACAAAAAAAATCTGTAAAAATGAAAAATACAAGATTTTTGTAAAGACATTACTTAATAAAAATCATCCTGCTATGATATTAGTGGAAATAGGAGTAGTTTGACTCCAGATATTACCGTATTTACTATATTCTAGCACAGCCACCAAAACACAGCAAACATATTTATTATACACAGTGCTATAATACTTAAAATTATAGGTAAGGCATGCATAAATTGCTTCCACGGTAAATAAAATCAGAGCATTTGTATATTTCTTCTTTTATCCTCAGAAGATTTTTATCCTCTAAAATATTCCATACTTTACACTGAGAAAATTCAGATCTGAAAAAAAGCTATATTTATTGACATAAAGAAAACCAAAAGAAAAGTAGTCTTATTCTTTTAGTTTATTTTCCTACCATAAAATTGTTTACAGCAAATTTTGTCATCTGATCCACCTGGAACAAGTGAATGCTGCTGGGAGTTCAGCATATTCAGGAACAATAGAGTGTCTGTTAAAATTGGCTATGCAGACCTCAGAGGAGGATGCTGACCACAGAGAGTAACTGCAAAGCTTTCCTGGTTGGTTATTTTTATTGCTACTCAGTACACTACAAAATATCATGTCAGAAAAGATAACTTAGGTTATTCAGCCTATCCTCTGCACTCTAAACTTCTCCCTACATCATTCTATCACCTTGTTATCTAACCTGCAGCTGCCCCAGCTATCTCTTGACTTCTTCCTTAGTGCACAGCACTCTGCAACCCTACAGCACTTCAGCTGCAGGAAGGGGCAGCATGTGTCCCTTGTCATATACCTATGAGCCCATAAGCCCCACCCAAGGGTATATTCAAGGTGAAAATGTTGCAGATCTCTGCTACTGGCCTCTACAGTTGGATGCCCTCATGCCCTAAGAGGTGATGAGCATTCCCTCGTGTCCTTCATCTTCTGTCCACACATGTGCTTTTCCTCCATATTCTCACCAGCTGAGCAGAACAGCTGCCTATTGCAAGTCAATCTACACATTTTTCCACCCACTAGCTTTAGATCATAGAGGAGGAAACGTGTTGTCCCAACTGGGTGGTTTAATGTTCAGTACATTGCTTACACGTTTATACGGAAGCTGTCCACAACTGAAAACGCAGTTCCCTTTCAGTACAACCTACAGCATTTGTTTTCCTAGGTGAAGTGACTAAGTATCAATACATAGAAAGTTATTTAAATATTTTTAGAGATATTTTAAATATCTGTCAAGTTTTATTTTGATTTTGTTCATTCTCTACAGGTAAAACCAGAGGAATTGAGCTAGATAAAGTTATGGAAGAAAAGTCCAGAAAAGAATACCACACATTTCTTAAAACAAACTGAACACTTGCATGTCTCGGAAAAGTTTTATTTACCCTCAAATAGAATGAATTTGCAATTTAGTAATAATTAATGATTGCTCCCTAATGCAAAATAGATGTGGAACAGACTTCTGGAAGTTGTCTGGTAAATGTCCAAGCAAGGTCAATGATACCCAACGTTTCTAATATTGAAAGGTTGCCGTGTCCAATATCCTCTTTGTAAACAGTTCCACTGCTGAAGAAGGCTAATTCAAGGTTTTTTTCTGATGCAGAGGCAGAAACCTCCTTACTACCATTTGAAAGCCACCACCTTTCTTTTTCATACTAACATGCATGGAGACCCATAATTCCTTTTTTCTTTGTAGCCTCCTTTGCATACCTGAGGAGTGTTACCACATCACCATCTCTTCTCAGCTTTCTAAACTCCTCCCTCACAGGCCTCATTTTCTGTTCTTATTGCTCTATCCTTGACTTACTGCATTTATCCACATCAATTCACACCTTCAGTATTTTTCAGGCAATGTATCCAATTTGCAAGTTATTCTGAATTCTGTATACTGTCCACCACAGTTCTCCCAGCTGCTTCTAGTTTACCATCTGCATGTGAAAGAAATATACCCTTTAATAACGTAGATATAATAATAACAATCTTTAAATACCCTTTAAACTAATGGAAGTAGTGACCAACACTGGAAAATCAGTTTGAAATATCATTTCAGATATTTTCTCACCTTGAGCAGGAACTTTTTAATGTATTTTGTGACACAGCTCCTCAGTCCCTTTTTCCATGTCATGGTAATTTCATCAAGATACTTTTGGCTAAGGTTTTCTAGGAGAACAGGATATGATAGACAGTCAACCAGCATACAGTTGGGGTTTTTTTATTCTATCAGGAAAGCCTGCTATTCTTCATAGAAACAAATATAGTTGCTGTGACATTATTTTTTTTACAAATGTATTCTGGCTGTTATTTGTCATTTAGCTATTTTCCAACCTTTTTGATTATTTCTTCTGCAACCATTCTAGACATTAAAGTTGAGCTGACTAGTCTGTAATTTCCTTTTTCTTTTTTACTACAGCTATAGACAGGTAATATGTTTGCCCTTTCTGGAATGTCAACCTTTCTGAATAAATTTACAGAATAATAGTTAATGGCTCTGACATTGCTTCTGTTTGTTCTTGAAGAACTCTTGAAGAAGTTTTAAGTTGATTCAGCGTGAAGACACTAACCTATCCAAACACGCCAATGTATTCTTTCACCAGTCTGCTGTTCTGGGTTTCCTGTTGCTGGTGTTAATGGTATTAACCATCTGATCGACACACACTCAGTGTGATGGCCCAAACAGGCTGTATATCAAACTCTTTCCACCTTTTCAGCATGATCTGCAATTAGCTGCTTGGGGGAAGGGAGGGAGGTGTTATTTATTCATCTTCTTCTTACTATGAATGTACTGATAAAAGTGTATTCTTCTTACATTTTACACCCCTGACACTTGTGTCTCAGTTCTTGCATTCTTGCTGCTGTGCACACAGGGTCCTTTCATCCTCTGTACCGGATTGTCAGCTCAACATTTTGTTCAGGCCCAGCAAGCACTCACGATCTAGTGAAGTTGTTCTTATCCATCCTTTGCACAGACATTGCACACATTTCTTCCTTTTCTGAGGGTGCTAACTCTCCCAGAATCTTTTTCCTTGATCTTCCTTCTGCAGAAAGGTTATGATTTGGCACTTTAAAGTCTGTCCATGGTCTTTATTCTTTTGTTGCTTCACCATTCTTTCCAAAGAACCATGCCTTTCTTCTTTAAATTCCCTTTTAATTTTTCCCTGTTAATCTTCATCAAGAATAAATAGTTTTAATTACTTTCTTTTACTTTCCAGTCTCAAGAAATTGCTTTCAGCATATTGTGAGAGCTTTTCATATGGTTTGATTGTATCTACAGCTCATCTGATTGGTAGTTTCTGCTGCTCCTGTAGCCTTTGAAATCGTTACCCATTTTCTTGGGGGCAGTCAGGAATGCCTTTTTAGCTGTTGCGTGGCAGTTCTCTTCAGGCCCAGGATTTCCTCTCTGAGGATACCCATCACCTGATACTATTGCAAGAACATGTGCAGTATGAGAAGTTCCTGTGTCTGAAAAGAAGGATGAAAGTTACTTCAAGCTGTCTTCAAGGACTATGTGCTGTATCACCCCAAAGCTGCTGCTTCTTCAAAATAAATATGGGCTGTCACCCAGTCTGGAAACCTCTCCTGCATAGCAAAGTAGAAGCAGCAGCTTGCTTATCAAGTGTGCTCCTTCCCTAAGAGATATGCAACCCTTTTTTGGAGAAATGTCAGTTTTAATAAAACAAACTTTTGCTTTACCTCGTTAAAATTTTCATCACGGTTGACACTTGTAAGGACAATTGTCTCATTCTCTCCTCCTTTTACAGAGTGTTTATATCTCTGCTCCCTCTTTCACTATATATTCTTAACTGTAAACCAATATATTTTCTTCCTTTTATAAGCTGAAACTTCTTGAACCAGCTAAACTCCTGAATATCAATATTTCAGTCATGTGAGCTATCCCCTAAAGCCTCTGCTATGCCAATTAGGTAATAATTTTAATTATGTGCCTACTCTTTCTAGAGACACGGTATTGAGCATGTGCATCAATAAAGCATTCTGTTCAGTTTTTCCATATTTTAGCTTCTCTATTTTTATTCAGTGTTTGCATTACCCTTGCCTGGATAGCAAATTGTACACCAGGTACTCACTGGTCTGTTCTAGCCTATTAAATGTCCCTGAATGAGAAAACTACACTGAAAATTAATAAAAAATACATTTTAAATTGCAGGTAGCAGTTATGATGCATTGTTCAGATATGCCAGCCCAATAGGCTTTTTGATATTTGCTATAAACAGAACATAGACTCATATAGGAAAAACAGAGAATTTTGCTTATGCAAAATGAGCAGCTGAAGGTCTACTTTAATACAGCAGTACTCAAAGTGTTAAATTCAGTTTCCTAAATAGAAAGCCACACTGTTGAGAGCATGGGGGAAAGCTGATGATTGGTTTGTTATACTTCCTACTGATTCCCACAGTGCTTAATCAGTTTACATCAGTTCATGTTCTCTTCCCAGGTCACTATTGTTTTCTTTGTATCTTATTCACAGGCAGTCAGAAATAATATTTTTAAGATATAATGTGTTCTTTAGCCAGAAATCTCTTCTGTGTCCACTAGTGTCTGAATAAAAGATTATGTTGCAGGATAGGACACAGTTGTAATTCCATTTCACTTCTTTTTGTTTAAGTTTTGACAAGCAGTGGTTCCTGATAAAGGAATCCTCTCTGCACATTTTCCCTTTAGATTTTAGCTGTAAGATTTTCACTTGAAATAAACCAACATTGTACCGAGGAAAATCTGTAAGTGGTAGTTACAAATGAAACACAGAAAATGAGGCTAAGAGTACAAAATACCTAGAGGCAAACTCTGCTTTCAGTTCTGTTCAGTGAGGTTGGATTTGTACACTAAAAAAAAAGACCTACAACCTCAGGACACGGAACAAAAGAAGGGTTATGTTAAATTGAAAAAGCTAAACAAAAAGATGAAGGGCTTGATGTTTTTGAAATAGTATCTGCAGCGTTACTGAAGCCATTGGGATTGTAGGGGTGTTACTAAGAGCAGTGCAAGTCAACAGTAATGTGTTATATAGGCTGCACTGCCAATATTTGTGACATGAAAATACACATTCAAGGTACTTTTAGTTGTGTGTCCTCTACACTAATTCCAACCACATCATATTAGAGGTCTCCTGTGATTCAGTCTAACAACTTTATCTTGCTCTTCTAATTCTTCGTCTTAAGACATTGTGCAAATTATGATAACCTGGATTTTTGTACAGCAAAATAATCTTCTTAGTTGATTCTCCACAGGGCTTATTTATTCAGCCTCCTTTCCCCGCTCTTGATACAATGTAGGCAGTAACCTTTTTCCACTTTTCCTCCACTGAAAAAAACCTGATGTTTTTGTTAACAAGAGACAGCAAGGTTAACATTGATCATAGAAAAATCCTTTTAAAAAATGCTTATCATTTATTCCATTTTCAGATACAGCATACACGTAAGGTATACAAATTGTGCTATTTAATACTGAGCAGTCCTTTTCAGAAGGCTCTCTAATCTGTACAGTTATTAAGTGTAATGGGATTTACTCCAACAGAGTCTAACACTAGGAAGGCAAGTACATGTGGCAAATCCTACTGTCACTAAAGAGATGGGTTGAATTTCCTTGTTTATTTTTAAAGCTGCCTTTGGCAGGAACAAGAAGTTTTCCCTTGTTTTTCTCCCTTGACTGTCAATTTAATCACCCGAAGGGAGGGTGAAGGTTGAACACTTCCCTTTGAATTGGGCAAACAAGACTCTCATGAAGTTAGACAAAGAGAAGTGCAAAGCACAACCCAAGGAACCAGTACAGGCTGGGGGCCAACCATCTGGGAAGGGTTTTGCAGATAAGGGCCTGGGAGCCCCAGCAGACACAAAGGTGAACAGCAAGCAGCACTGTACCTTTGTGGCAAAGGAGGGCAACAGCATCCAGGGCTTCATTACGAGAAGCATTGCCAGTAAGCTGAGGGAAGTGATCCTTCCCCTCTGCTCAGCACTGGTGAAACACATCTAGAGCGCTGGGTCTAACTCTGAGCTCCCCAGTGCAAAAAAGACATGAACGTACCGGAATTGGTCCATCAAGGGCTTAGAGCACCTGACAAACATGAGAAGCTGACAGAACTGGGACTGTTTAGCCTGGAGAAGGGTCAGGAAGATCCTGTCCATGTGTATAAATTCCTGATTGGGGTAGCAAACAACATGGAGCCCAGATTCTCCACAATGGTGCCCAGGACAAGAGGCAATGAGCACAAACAGAAATAGGAAATTCCATTTAAGCATAGAAAATCCTTTACTGTGAGAGTGGTCAAACACTGGAACAGATTATGCACCCTCTATAGTCAGATTTACTCAAAACCAAACTGAAACATGTTCCTGAGAAACCTGCTGTAGCTGACCCTGCAATAAGCAGAGTGTTGGCCATCTCCAGAAGTGTTTCCTAACCTCAGTGATTCTGTAACCCTGTGAAGTCATCCATTAATTGACTGCAAACCTAATATGAATTAACCGAATAGAATCTCACTCTGTACCACTGGTTTCAAACACAGGAAGGAAATCAGATTCTGTCTTTCCTACCCCTTTCTTGGATGGGTACGAAAATGATTTCTTCTTGGTGTCCATCCAAAGACAGGAAACACAAAACCTTTCATCAATAGAAAGTGACACCTACTTAGGCAGCTTGTGGTCCTAGGCACCAAACAGAATAAAATGTAACATGAGACATATAGCTGGAAGAGAATTGGGACACAATTTGGGGGGTGAGGGATTTACAAACTAGAAAGGGTGCAGGTCTCCAATAGCGAATGCAGTTTAGATTTTCCAATTTGACAGTCTTCTATCAGTCTTCTGTCTTACAAGATAACACTTAGTTTTAGGTAAATGCACCTATATTTTAGGTATATGTACAAAATACATTGAACTGTTTGGATATGCAACCACATCCTCTGCAGTTTAGGTTTGGAAAAATACAGATGGCACCAGTTGTGTTACTGCAAACTAGGATTAGTGCAATGTATACAATTTGTATTTTAATTCATATTGCACAGGCAGAAATTCTAAGGCATTATACTTAAAAATAAAATTCTCCATAACTTCAAAGTAAGGACAATTGCATGTTTCCTACATTGTGGGCATGCCTATAACACCAATCCATTCTAATTACAGACTATATTTTATAGATATAATGATACCAGTAAAGCTAAGTCCTCTTTTTCATCAGATCTTGATCAGTGTAGTTATTATTTCAGTATTTGGCCAGGGTGGGTTGGTTGATGTAAGATTAAATCTGTATGATTTCAAACATTGTTGTTTCTAACAGTGGTTTTTAGACAGTTGTCACAGGTAACTTTCATTTCATTCCTGATCTAGCATAACCTCTGGATCCCTTTTTTTGGCAGAATTCCTACCTAGCCTGTTGCTTCCCAGCATGAATCTGAAGACATCTGTAGATTTCTGCTTACATTTGAATTCAATTATATTCTATTAGGGGGATTCCCCAAATCATTTCTCTAACTTGTACACATGATTTTGCATTTAGCCTGCCTTCCAGCGGCTCTGCAGTTCCTGACATCTCTGGGAAAGGGCAATTTGTAATTGAATGTTCTGCTTTTTTAAGAAGTTCTTGCCTAAGGACTTTCCTGAGTCTGAGCAAAGCTATTCTTTGATATAACACCATTGACTTCAGCTGGGGCCTGCTGTTCCTCACATTGTCAGGCTCAGAGCTTGCTGCATATAAATCAGGTTTTGTGAGAGGTCTCACAATGCTGCTGCCCAGTCTGACTGAAGAACTCCTCTCTTCCCTTACAAGGCTGGGGTGAGCCACTGCTGCTAACTAATTTCATCCATTGTCTTTCCCAATCTTCCTGCAGTTTCTGGGACAGATGATCTTCTTGTACAGCAAGCAGATAAAAAAAAAGCAATCGCCTCTTTCACCATAGGGAAAATGGATACAAGATAGTTTGCTGATAAAGTAATGATGAAAAGTAGACAATGATATCAATGTCAATACAACATTTTCCTCCCTAGAGGTTGTGTGAGCTGTGCACATATTTGTCTTGTGTGCTCCTCCCGTCTCATCTGCTTTTCTTAGGGTAACAGTTGTATTTTTCAAGATGGGCACCACTGTCTGGCCCTATCTAAAGTGATTAATACTTTGCAGTGGGCTGCAGAGCCTGTTGTGTACATTGCTCCATCTCTGCGGAGCTCTCTCTGAGCTTTTTTCCTTTGAATACATTTTGTAATCTTCTGCAGTATAACCCAGCCTTGCCTTGAAGCTGTATTTAGAGCCATTATTCCACCATGTTATACACTATTCCTCTGTGCCCTTCATTCAACTTATCTTGAAGGGAACTAGCGCAAGACACTTGTCTCTAACAATACTTTTCGATTGCTTTGCCCTTCTGTACACCCTGAATTTAGACCAGAAGCCCTATTAAGTTGTTGCAGCTCTAGCCTGGTTAGCTTTTTACAAATCCAGACCATTTACTAGCCAAACAGACAAGTATTATTGCAGAAAATAAAAAGGTAATTTAAGGTATGAGATCACTCAAGAAGAGCTAAATATGGCACACTGATGTATTTGTTGAGGAAAAATCTTTACAGCAAATCTGGTGTTCATTCCCCTGTGAGCCAAATCTGAGGATTTCTTATTTGGCAGCAGACTATGATCTGTGTGAGAATTGTCTTTTTGTCTTTTTCTGAGTGTCACTGCACAAATTTCTTGATGATGGGAGGAACTCTTTTCCTCACATCCCCTCATATTCTGGAGTGTGAGTTGGAAATAGATTTTATAGTTCACCATTTCTGTTACCTGGTTGCACAGATGTTCTTTAACAGATTTGTGCTGCTTGAATAGTTACCTTTTTCCAGCTGTAACGTAGAGCACTGTCTCAGAAGTCTTCTGGGACTTTCATCTTATTCTGATGGGAAGTGGCTATTTTATCAGTGTGGAGGCTGACCTTGGTTTCTGTGGACCTCTGATTTAGCTGGTTGGCTTGGTAGGGCCACTCACAAAGCCATGTGTCATATTTGACGTGGGTTTTGTGTGGTGTTGCCTGCTTTCTAGGTGTTAATTCTACATGTTCTACATTTTTTCTCTGCTTATTTTTATGAATTACAAGCAATTAAACTTCAACTGACTCCATGTTTGCAACAAACCCTTTGGTAAATACTCAGCTGTAAGATTATGTCTAAATTCTCCTTAGATATTACCAGTAATAAGTTCTGGCTATAACATGTCATAACTATTAATCACTTACTTGTTTAGGGGTCTTGATCAACAATTCCTCCAGTGAAGAAGCATGTTAATCTTTTAGTTCAAGGGCTAATTTAATTTTCTTAGAAACAAACCAAGAAGCTAAATTGTTTGTGGTGGATGCCAGATGAAGCTACAGAGAAATACAATATTGGAGTTGTCTGGGTAATGTGAGGGGCTGTACTGTCATGCTTTACTACTCAGAAACATACCTGAGAACTACCAGGGAGTGAAATGTCATGAACACAGATGTAAATGTCTATTCTCATGTAAAAGATGTATAATTTACAGAAGAGGAAAGCTGATGCAACCATCTGTCCATGTTTCTCGACTCATTCGTACCTTGGCTGACTTAAAAAAAGCTTAGAAAAAGCTGTTGGACACGTGCAGCCAAAGAAAATATAATTCTGCCAGGAATGGATATTGTGTTTTGCTGACAGGGCTATAACCAGGAGATCATTAGGTTTTATTATGCTTGATCCTTAATACTAGTGAATGCAAACTCACTGAGACTCTAGGCCAGTGCTTATGTGCGATATTTTAAAAAGAACTTTCTTTGCTATAGGTGTAGCAATAGCAATGCCTGTGCATTATATCAATGTTATTATGCTATATTAAGTTATATTAAGTGCATCATGTTATATTAAGTCTGTGCATTATAAAATGCCAGAAAATAGCATCCAATTTGAACATCCAATTTGTGCTTCCATATGCCCTATTTATAATATTTTGTTTTGCTGGTTTTCTACTCCAGTCT
>JBCJKH010031670.1:0-27586 GCA_039877255.1 Loriculus beryllinus
CAAAACTTCACTGGAAAACTGCTGCATGTTTCACAGACTAAAAAAAAATCCTCGGTTATCATTAATGAAATATTTTTAATTACTCTATGTGAATCAGGCATATACATTACTGATGGAATATGAATTGCTAATAATACGTACAGTACAGATAATTCAGTTACATTAAGAAGTAAACAATGCTTATCTCCCTCTTTCCTTTTTGATTACTATTAAATTGCCAGTTATCTATGATTTTACTGCACATGCTGTTGCATGTAGAATCACCAACTACTAATATCAAGATACAAGAGTCCTTTCTTCATTTATAGGACAGATGCTCAGACACTCTTATTTTGGCAGAAAAGGGCCTTCTTCAAGCTTTTTTCATATTGCTGGGGAGGTTTCTGCACATTTCATAACAGTAGAAGCAAAACCATCACAAAGAAAATAGACTCACTCTGTTTGAAGCAACACGTTCCTTTAAAACTGCGGGATTCATAAGTAAAAGCCCCTGCATTTTTGCTTTATAGTAAGATTCTCATTCAAATCTTTATAGCCATTAATGCATAGAAACTAAATTTGTGTGTCAGGAATTTCCCTGTTTCTAAGTAAAAGTATAGGTTGTATTTCATGTGTCAGCTACACTACTGTAATAAGTACATCTGTCAAGCAAATAAAGAGAAAGAACAAAATACACAGCCTAAATAGCAATCACTGAGAGTCCATACCACTGCACGTGTTGTGCCCCAATCTGCTGGACATTCTGGGCAGAACACCGTGTCAGATTAGCAGGAAAGCATTTTCCTTGGGACATGGGATGGTCAACATCCTGTCCTGGGTACAGAAGTAAACATCAGAGGACGTCTGCCCTCTGCTGATGCTTCCCCTTTACTTGACTTGGAGCCCATTCCTTTGTTTAAGACATTGGTTGTCCAAGTGAACCCTTGCAAACCCCAATTCCTATCAGTCAGCTTCCCAAGGATAAAAGAAAAAAGAGTGAGACTGTCACTGATTGATGTCATATTCTCTTCCTCCTCTCATTAAGGTTTGCCTGCTTTGCCCCCTTCACTCTTACTGCAAAGTCTTTTCAAGGCAGGTGTGATTACTCTCATCATGTGTCCTCAGACTTTCAAAGCTCTTTTTGACCTTTCCTGTATGCTACATGATGGCTTTGGCTGCTACCTGCACATGTTGGGAAACAGCCTGTCTCCTGTAGTGTGCATACTGTTCTCATGCGTTGGTGAGGGTAGTTAGCCTGGGAGAAGGCAGGTGGTAGGATGTTGCACTCAGCTCATGAGAAAAGGGGAGGATGATGTGAGTGGAATGCATTTGCTTGTTGCTCATTGAAGAGCTGCCAGGGAGGGTGGCAAAGGGAAGGAAGCTTCATAGGAGCTACGTGAGTAGCAGCTGCAGCTCAAGAGGGAGAAAAATTGATAACGGGTAGGAAGGCAGCAAGCAGAAGCAGAGTTGGCTGATTAGACCCTGGAGTTATGGAAATCAATCTCTCCATCTTCTGGCTGGTTTCTTCTTACACCCACATCTGGCTCAACAGCTGCTGCCTGGGAGCACAGTTCTGCAGCACGACAGAGGCAGAAAGCCTCCAGCAAACATTTTAACAGCTCCTACCACCTCCCCAGAGTATCCTGTGCCTTTAGCATTCTACTTTCCAGACACCCAAGCTCCTGAGAGACCTGCAAGTTGCTCAGTGTCCTACTGTAATCTCTATAGACTGCTTCTCTCTCTGTTGTGAGGTTTGGTTTTTATTTTAACAGGGACATCTGTGTGCAGACACTAGTCAGCACTCTTGTTTGACCAAGCCCTGTATCTGATTATCACAGTCTGTTCTATTTTTCTTCTTAAACTCTAACCACTTTCCTGTTAGTATTAGTGTCATTGTCCTCATCACTCTGTACATGACTCTATATTCATTTGCGATGCTTCAAACCAGACTAGCAGGAAAGTAGGACGTGAGTTCTGGACTAGCTACTGGGGAAATTTTTGTGTAGAACACTAACAAACTTCAAGTCAAACTAGTTGGAGAGTAGCTCAATAGGTTGGGGAGCTGGGAACCATAAGCTACCTGAGCGACCCATAAGTAAAATCTGCTAGTGAGCACCGAGTCTGATCAGCCTGCAAGACAGAGCATGATCAGGCTATTTGAAATGTTTATTCTTATATAAGTGCTATTTGTGTATATACAGTGCCTATACAAAAACTATACTCCTGTCTGTGTTTAAATGGTTGATAGGCCTGTGCATGGAAGACTATAGCAAACAGGACACTGAGAAAGTGTTGAAGTCAAGAACACTGGAACAGGCTCCTGCTGTTGGTGCAGGCCATTGCAGGGAAGGGGTGTAAGACACAGCTTTGCAGGTGTCTTTTGCAGAAGCAGGGCTGTGTACCTCTCTTGTTTCTCCTATTTCACAGCCCTGGCATCCCAGTGCAGGAGCATGAAGGAGCTGCTCTCTCTCAGTTACTCTTTCAGCCAAAGACCTCTCAAGTGCTCTTCAAGGAACAGGTGTGTACCTCCAAAACACAATTTCAAGGACCACCATGATTATGCTGAATTCTGTGCTGTGTACCTTGAAACAGCCATCTTTCACACACAGAGGCAACACTGAGGTTAAAACCCCTGATATTGCCAAAGGTTCCTTCTCCCTGAGTTTTTTGAGAAGTGAAATGAACAGTGTCAACATGACAGGAACATGTGAAAAAAGTAGAAAATTAATAATTTTAAATGTTATTAAATGTTCATCTGGATACTATGAGGTTCAGTGAGATTAGAGAAGAGACAGCAAAACAAAGTAGTTCAGATGGCAGCAAGAAAAAGGGTCCTGAAAAGGGGAGAGAGCAGATGAATGAGAAAGGAGTAACTGAATCAAAAGAAAGAAATGAATCAAAATGAAAGAAATGAAGCTTCTGTCAGCAATGACTCATATCAGCATCCTGAGTGAGTGGTGTGTGGGCAGCTACCATTCTACCACTCAGGAAATAGGCTTTCTCAGTGAGTTTCAAACTTCCTTACCTTTATCATCTGAGGATGGCTGCATATACATTTTATCAGCTTGGATAATAGTTTTTCTACCTAAGTAAAAATGTCTTCCAAACTCCAAGAAGAGTATTGGGCTTTGTTGAGGGTTTTTTTGGGTTTTGGTTGGGGGGTTTCGAGGTAGGTTTTTGTTGGTTTTTTGTTTGGGGTTTTTTTTTTTTTTTTAGTTTGTTGGCTTGGGTTTTTTTTTTTCAGTTAAATACTTCAGTTATTCAGTTTTATTCCTGATATACTGAAATTAGAAAAATTCCAGTCTACACAATACTGAGTATATTGTATTGTTAATACTAATTTTTAAAGCTTAAAGCTAAGTGAATTGCAATGATGTAAACAACAACTTTTCTATGATTTCATAGAAATTAATTTTGATTTTCTATTACAATAATTACCATAACACTAGCAACATTATTAGTATACTCCCCATTGAAATACAGTTATCAGCTAGAAGTGAATTGAGCTATATAGTCCAGGCTAGTTTTTCAAAGTTACCAGTTTTCAAGGACTATGAGCTAATGTCCCACTCATTAAAATATTGTAAAAGCATGAGCAATAAATTAAATTCATTTGAAGTATTCATCCATGAATTCTTAATTGCTTTAGCTTGACTAAAGCCTGAGTGGTGTCTAACTGAGCTTAAGAACAAACTTTTAACAAGATCTTTCAGCCAGTGTTAATTTTTGGCTGTCTTCATGCCACAGGTCTAAAATTTTTGCTGAGAGATACTTGACTCCCTGCCCAACAGCTGATCAGCTGGATCATGAACCAGATTGATGTCATCACAAATAAGAGAAAGAGAATAAGTATCTCATGAGTAGTAGAAGCATGCATTTAATCAGAGCCTTTCAACAGCAGAACCTGTTATATTGGGAAGCTAATTTCAGGTCCAAGATATCAAAGGTACATAGCAACAAATGAGTGGAAAAGGGTCCTGTGGCTTGGAAAGCTATTTCTGAATTATGAATGGAAAAATCAAGATTTCTCTTAGTCAGCTGGAACGCTTTTTAGCATCATGCAATGTCACTATGCAGAAACTCTGGATTTTTTTGTATCAAGTATTCTACTTTGATATTCTTTGATTTTCTTAAAATTTGGGGTTGATTACAGCTCAGAGAAGAAAGCCAAAATAAAATTAACACAGTAAATAGTGAACTGACTGTGAATAACAGGTTTCTGGTAAAGAATCTGCCCTAAGTATTTGAATATAAGCGGTGACTCTGGGAATGTTAAGATAGGAAGAGACTAAATAAAACCTTAGAAACTCCATGAAGGTGAATTAATCTCTTAAGAGTGGGTGTTCTGAGAGGAACTATATATTGTTTCAGTGAGATTAAACCTGGAGGAGATGTTTTGAAATATAAGTAAGAAAAGAACCCAGCATAAACCCCCTGCCCATGTCAATTCTTTAATTTACACTTAATGAATGACTCTACTGATTCTGGTTAATAAAGGGGACAAAGCAGTGTTTCTTGGAAATACTGGCTTCTGCGCCAGGATATGTTAAGATGTCCAACTGCTAATGGGTGTTAAGTAGGTGGAATCTTACCACAGATTAGCACTAAGCCATTTCCGTGTCTTTCCAGTTTACCTAAGTTTTATTTCTTTATTAAGCATGTGTACTGTTAACCCAGATAGGATTTATGATAACTTAGCTGACTTAAGTGGACAATACAATCTAAAAGAACACAATCCAGGATAATATCTCCATTGGTTGTCTTCAAGGTAAGAAAGTTTACGCAAAGTAAACACTCATTAATAGAATTCATAGAATCATAGAATCGTTAGGGTTGGAAAGGACCTCAAGATCATCTGGTTCCAACGCCCCTGCCATAAGCAGGGACACCTCACACTAAACCACGCCACCCAAGGCTTCATCCAACATGGCCTTAAACACTGCCAGGCATGGATCACTCACAACTTTCTTGGGCAACCCATTCCAGTGCCTCACCACCCTAACAGTAAAGAATTTCTTCCTTATATCCAGTCTAAACCTCCCCTGTAAGTTTTAACCCGTTACCCCTTGTCCTATCACTACAATCCCTAATAGAATCATAGAATGGTTATGAGAAAAGGCAGAATATACTGTCCTGCATATTTAAAAATCACCGATAGTAAATGCATAGTTTCTGAACAACAGAACTGCAACAGAGTCTTATGCTGAAAAATACCTACATATAATTTTTTTAGGAAGGAAACCCAAACAACGATTATCTTATGAACAACATAATCAGAAAGCTAATTGGAAAAGGCTCTGTTTGCATAACTTAACAATACCTTCATATTTTATTATGTTTTGCACAAATGAAAACCATATAAATGCACAAAATACTCTTTATTTATGAAACTTGAGATATATGTCATGCAAGTTAAGAGTTTCCTCAATTTAATACATCAGATTTAGAAAATTTTTTGCAACCTACATGTTACTATGGCAACTTTTTGGTTTTTTTTAAAATGTAAATTAACAGTGAGGCTTCATTACAAATTCTTTATTTCCTTTGTGTCTGTACATACTCCTTTCTCATATATGGATTCAGAATACCTCTTTCTACTCTACACGGCTGCAGTTTACATTAAAAAATGCAGCTACACTGAGGAGTCAGGATTAAATCTCAGTTAGTAAGCACATCTCTCCTTAACCTTGACCACTTTTAAGCCATAACATAAATGAGTGCAGGAGAAAGCAATCGAACAAATGAGTAGTTTTATGGCAAAGGTTTCTTTGTTTGGCTTTTATAATGATAAACTATTAGAAAAGGAAAATATGCTGCAAATTGCAGTCCTTTTCTTGCTCTTTTTACTGCTAATTCCACTGAAATCTTTCTATGTTCTTTGCTCTTTTCCTAAGGGAAAAAATAAAATGCAAGCACATAAATCTGGAGAAGAAAATATGATTGCTCTGTTTTCTTCTGAAGAAAATTGTGTTTTGACATGCCACTCTAGTACTGGACAGCTTTACTGAATTCAAGTACTTGTCTGCCTAAAGATGCACAGGTGCTGCAGTTCCCGTTACAGTGAACAGGAAGCCTAGAGATAGATCTGACATCTTCAACATCATGTCAGAAAGTCATAGCATTAGAATGAACCTGAGAGACAAGCTACTCCTTTTAATTTGACTGCCATCATTTGTCTGCTGAAAAAGGGAGGTTTGCAAATCCCATCTTCTGAATCATTTTCAAACTACTCATTAAATTACCTGTAACAAATAGAGATTTTACATTCATTTTTCACCATAATACAAATTACTAAACATACACGATTTCCATGAACTGGGTTTAATATTAAAAAATATTATAAATCTAATGCACTTTAGCTCTCACCATGATAAAGCTTATAAAGCTGCAGAAGAAAACTTAAAAGGATAAACAAATGTGCAATAAATAAATAAAACTACAATACATAAACTACAATAAAATGTAAGTGAAAATACACAATCTTAACTACATCTGGACTTGGTCTCCCCAGCATGAGTATCTAAGCACCCTGGTCTAGTGGAAGGTGGAAGTTTTCCTTGCCCATGGCAGGGGGGTTGGAACCAAATGATCTTTAAGGTCCTTCCAACCCAAACCATTCTATGACTTTATGATTCTATGACCTGTACTGGCTTCCTAAGGGACCAGTTGCCTGGAAGTTTGCAACTGAGTCATCTTATGAAAAATTCCAACCTAACCAAGCAGAAGTAATTATTAAAAGGGCACAAATTCCTTGCTCATCTTAGTTCTCTCTCAGTACTAGAAATTAAAATTTTTAGACTGTATTCTAACAAAACTAAATCAGAATACTGGTAATTCATTAGCTAATACACAATGCCCTAATACCCAATGAACTAGATTGTATGGCCAGCCATAGTCTAACCTAAAAATCAGACTGGAAGAATTTTACAAAAGGTAGAGGGACCGTCAAAGCTACACATACAGTTACACAAGCACACAGGTGAAGCTAGTATGAAATCTATTTCTAAGAGAACCTAGGAAACAGGGAAGAAAAGCACAACATTCAGAATCATAACGGATCCCTTGACCATCTCTTTTCTGACGACGTTCCCATACATGCATGCTAAATGAAGCTGCATCCACTTGGAAGAGCATCCAAGGCAGAAGGCAGATAGAGCATACTGGAAGTAGACAAGGACCACTGTAGAAATCAGGCAATTCTAGATGGAGAGATGCATTAAGCCTGTAAGAGACACTGAGGAGAAACGATAGTTCCTAACTTCTGTTATTTTAACTACTTGCTCATGTATAATTTACTAATCTTTTTCTCATACTTTTTCTGTGAACTTCGAGTGCCTCTAGATTTGTTAAGTGATTGCAAGAATACAGTTTTGGCTCTAGGTAAGGCCTCAGTGCATAATTAAACAGAAGCACAGACCACTAACACTAATAACTGGAGTATGCAATTACACAACAGCCACAGTTTTTAGCATCTGTGGAACAAGGGAAATAACTGCATGTTACCAGTAGCAAGACAATGTTACCAGGAGCTGGAGTGTCTGCATATGGGACAAGGAACCATAGTACAAAGCAGAACTTGCCCAGTGAAGTACATGCTTTGGAAAGAGCTTCAACAGGAGTTACCTTTCAAAGTCGTTTATATCACACATCTCACAGATAGAAAAGGACAACTTTCCCAAATGAATAAACCAAGGCAAAAGTACACCAAAGTAGAACCTCATGCTGCCCATCACAGCTGAAACTGGGGCCTCAGTGAAAACAGCAAGAAGTTCACCATCAACTCAAATGGAGACAAGATTTCATTCCTAACATCATGTACTCATTTTCTCTAACCACATTGCTTCCTTCAACTTTTATACCTTACAGATTGCTTTCTGAAGACTGTCACCAAAGACAGTTTACTTGCAAGTGAAAAGCTATGTCTGGCAAAATGCTTTTGCATGCTGGAAAGTGAAATAAAAAGGAAAACCACACACATTATAATGCATTTTTTATAAATAACTAACACTACAAGTGATGTATATATATCACAACAAATGGATATTTGTCTACTTATGAACTAACCAGTAATAACAATAAACCTATTGAGCCTTGGAACGAAATTAGTAAGTTGAGATGGCCGAGAAAATGCTCAACCCATATGTTACATCATATAATCTCTAACTGCAGGCCATAGGAGTTCTTGGGTCTTCAGCCCACTTGAAAATCATGCCACTTATTACTCACATAAAAGGTAAAATACATTTTTAATGTTATTATATTCTTTAGGGAAGAAATGAAACTTACTAAAATACAAAAAGTTCTACTGAATTGTTAATCAAAATAATGGAAAGGTGAAAAGATTCAATAAAATGGGTTTGTTACTTTATACTACCAAAAAGAGGAAAAAAAGAAAAAGAAAACAAACCGCATAGGAAGGCAATTTTTATCTTTAAAGGCTTGACTCTAAGACTCATCAGCATCCACCATAATTCTGTAAAGTAAGTTAAGGCAGCATCTGGTACAATCTATATATTTTTATAGCCAAGCATACAAAAATGTTTAAAACAGTTATGAGATCTTCTCACAACAAATGAAGCTAAAGATTCTTTACTTCATCTACCAGCATGCATTAGAAAAACAAAGGCAAAAACCAGAACAAAAGAGGAACCCAGAAGCACATTTTTTTTAATGACTAAATAATAATGTGCAGGCATTAACAGATAGTGGGAACTGCCAATGCACAGGAAAAAGAAGAATCCTACAATCATTTTAGTTTAATCTCAATTAGTTCATAGCCATAAGCAAGGTGATACTCAAGCAGTGACCATTTCAAACAACTGTTTGATTCTCTTGAGGCTAAATCTATTCCCAGATCTGCGATGCACATCTCCAAAACATGTACAACTCTGAATAATGGAGCAGCG
This sequence comes from Loriculus beryllinus, assembly GCA_039877255.1. Classification (NCBI taxonomy): domain Eukaryota; kingdom Metazoa; phylum Chordata; class Aves; order Psittaciformes; family Psittacidae; genus Loriculus; species Loriculus beryllinus. The sequence continues at coordinate 8,886 of JBCJKH010031670.1, forward strand.
GATTGTTTTTTTCTTCCTTAAAGCCATAAATTTGTACTGAAAGAATCATGCTGAGAACCATGTAATCTAATACAATAAAAACTGCAGCAAAGTACAAAAGTTATCATATAACATCAACTGTCATGATTAATTAGCCACATAAAATGAGAGTACTTTTCGACAAACTACTGTAAGGGGGTAAAGAAATTGTGACTTGCAATATAGTAACTTGTAGAAACTTTATTTTATTGAGAAATGTTAGTGCCACTCAAGGAAACAATACCTATTACCCAACTCTTCCATAGCATTAAGCAGAACAATGCTGTAGTGTGTAACTGTTCCAGAGGCATGAGCAAATTCCAGACAGGACTTGCTCCAAACACAGGTCGCAGACTATGACTGTTTTGGATTTGAGTGGCAAAATTTTGGTAGCAGAGGGGATGCAGAGAGGATACAGAGCTGGCTTCTGTGAGAAGCTGCTATAACTTTCCCTAATGCCCAATAGAGCCAATGCCAGCTAGTTCCAAGATGGACCTGCCACTGGCCAAGGCCAAACCCATCAGCGACACTGTGGTGAATGTGGGATAATATATTTAAGAAGGCAAAAAAAAAAATACCTGTGAATCAGTAGCAGAAGTCAGAACACAGTAGTGTTCTATGTGAGAGAAAAACACCTGCACACACCCAGGTCAGTGGAGAAGGAGGGCAGGAGGTGCTCCAGGTGCCTCAGCAGAGATTCCCCTGCAGCCCATGGTGCAGCCCACGGTGAGGCAGCTGTGCCCCTGCAGCCCATTGACATCCATGGTGGAGGAGATCACCTGCAGCCCAGGGAGAACCCCACACAGGAGCAGGTGGATGCTCAAAGGAGGCTGTGACCCCACGGGAAGCCTGTGCTGGAGCAGGCTCCTGGCAAGAGCGATGGCCCCATGGAGGGAGGAGCCCACACCAGAGCAGGTTTGCTGCAGGGACCACGCTGGAGCAGTTCATGAAGAACTACAGGGCATGAGAAGGACTCATGCTGGAGAAGCTCATGGAGGACTTTCTCCTATGGGAGGGACCCCACACTGGAGCAGGGGAAAAACATGCAGAGTCCTCCCCTGAAGAGGAAGGAACAGCAGAGTTAATGTGTGATTAATTGACCACAGCCTCCATTCCCCATTCCCCTGCACTGCTCATAGATAGGAAAAGGCAGAGAAAATCAAGTTGAGCTCAGGAAGAAGGGGGGAGAAGGGAGAAGGAGGACTGAAGTTGGTTTAAGATTTGGGTTTGTTTCACATGACCCTACTCTAGTTTTGATTGGCACTAAATTAAATTAATTTCCCCAAGTCAAGTCCGTTTTGCCCACGATGGTAATTGGTGAGTGATCTCTCCCCGTCCTTATCTTGACCTACAAGCTTTTCTGTCAGCACAATTTGCTAGTTCTCATTTTGCTACTGGATTTGAAACCCTGCAGACATCATAAAAATTGGACAGTGCTGTATCAAGGTACACACCATGACAGACAGCAATGAACCCAAAGCTCTTAATCAGCTGTAGCACCAAACAGGCACAGAGAACCTCTGAAGGCATTTGCTGCTCACCCTGTTACGGGGCTGGTTCTGTGCTTCCCATACTACAGGTCAGAGTAGTCATGGGGCCACCTGGAAATAAGCCCTCCAGGTGCTGAGGAAACAAGAACAGACTGGCAGAACTCAAGAATCTTTAAGCCAAATCCTCATCCCACAAGACAGTGAAAGATACGGATACTCTAATTTCACTGCTCTTTGTACACAAAGGAGAGTAAATAGAGAAAGGCCCTGCTTCAGAACGACTTGAAGTCCTAAAAAGCAACAGAAACAGGACTTAAAAGAGTGATCTTTAACTACATAAATTGTGAGATTTTTCAGGTTTGAGGTCTTTTGGTTGGTGGGTTTTTTTCTTTTTAATTACACCTGCAACTCAAAAAATGGCATGATTTAGCTAATAAAATACTTAAAACACTAGCTGTTTTCGTGAGGTTTTATTTGTCATCTGAACGCTTTCAGATGCTAGTGTGTCTTCTCAAGACCCTACTCGTTTTAGTATTCAACATGAAACTACTCGAAAGTCAGACATTTAAATATCTTTCACTTTTCTAAGTTTCAGGAAAGTGCACGATTTGGAGGTTAACACTTGAAGAGACTCCAAAAACTCACATAGTCTGCCTGCCTGCTTTAACCTAACGATACTGCTCCCAATAGACAATATTTTAAACTGAAAATAAAACTCTCCTGTTCCACAACTCCCCAAGAAAATCTATTCCAGTGCTTAACTGTTCTTGCCATTGGCAAGTCTTCCCTGATGCACAGCACAAATTTGCCTTGCTGCAGTCTTCCCTAATGTCTAATCTAAATCTCCCTCAAATCAGTTTGCAGTGAACGCTGCTGCTTGCAATCTTCCCACTTTACAGAAAGAACAGTTTGTTACTCCTACGGCAGAATTCTGCCCACTGAAAGCTCTTATCCTGCTAGTAATCTTTTCTCTAAACTCAGTAACTCCCGTCTCTTCAGTACTTGTTTCTAGGTCATACCTTTAAATGTTGTCGTTATTCCATTTGTTCTCATGTGTGACCGCAATTAAACATCTAGTCTTTGGAATACCATTATAGCCTTATGCCTTGTTAGAAAGCAGCTGAGATCCAGAACATACTGATTTACTATAAATACAATTTTTCACCTGAAGAACTAACACAGTATTCTACTTTGCTCGATACGGTCAAAAATAATAAATCATCTACATGAAAACTCACATTAGCACAGCATCTGCTTTTAGAAAATATTTCAATAAGTATTGATCCATTATTTTTTTTTCTGGTCATTTAAATGTTAATTTGCTATTTGGATATCTGCCAAACACATTATTCATTGCTTTTCACAAGACTAACAACAATTAGTAGGAAGATCTATTGTTCTGACTAGCGTTTACTTGTGATCCAATGTAGTGCCAAAGGTAAAATATAATGAATAGGCAGATTCATTATATTGTGTTGCATTTCTAGAACAGGCATAAAAAGTACATTTGGACAAATAATCGGATTGTGTTATTAAACAGAATCTTCTATCACTATGGGTTGTAAGTGGCAAGAGGTTATAATTTCTGAGCAAAACAAATCCTTGCTAAAATCCAGATACTGGATGGAATACATGCCTGGCTTGGACTTGTATGAATGTGCACTACAGTTGGCCAGTCATACTCGTCTAAGCTACCAATTTCAATTGGGCCCTTTAAATACTACTGGAAAACAAATACTGCTGTTATCATTAGCACAAAAGCTTCTTTTGTCTCTTTACTTCACATAATTATAAACAGTTATTTTAAAATAGGTATGAGAAGAGAATAATTTTACCTATTTTTTGACTAGTGAATTAAAGATATTTATGGCTTTTCTTACCAATACTATATTGAATTTTTGACCTCTAAGTACATGCTTTTTTATAATCTCCTTTTAAATTCAGTTTAAAAATATCTCAATTGTGTCTTGTTTTTATTCATTTTATATTTGATACAGTGCATGCCTGCTGAGCAACAAGAAAAATAAATACTAGTCAACAGATCTAAAAAGCATTCACTTTTGTATGATGCGACTTACATCAGTCTATAGCACTACCTTTAGGAACAGGTAGTGCTGATAAATGCTGAGAAAGGTCAACAACTCCTCACTTGTGCTCTTGGGGCATGAAAACAGGCAGTCGTAAAAAGGCTACTGAAAATCTGTTACTAATTCCTTTTTCAAGTTGCTCCGTTGGGAAAAGGAGGTGGTTTATACCATCTATGGAGCACTTCCCTATGAAGACATACACACATTTTTCCTTTTCATCACCCAAACCAAAGCCTGTTTCAAGCTACCTTTTATGAAGTAGGAAACTGCCAGACGCCCCCTCTTGGTACATCCCGGCACAGCAGATGCCAGAGGGAGAACAGCTTTCTCATCTGCCTGAAAAGGGAACTATTGAGAACTTTTGATTACAAAGGTTCCTTTCACTGCTGTACTTCTCTAACCCTTTTTCGAAAAAGGAAAAAAAAACCAAAACCAACAACACCAACCAAACAAGCAAAAAAAAAAAAACACCACAAAAACACAACTCTGAAAATACCAAAACTTTTCAAATACCAAGCTATTTTATCTGAAGCAGGACATCCTCTCATTTTTCTGCAGTACTGATGTGCCATGTACTGTGAAACAGCCACTTGAACTGGATCTTCTTAATTTTTTGGCTTAAAAACTATAAAAAATCCTGCAAATAAACCTCCCTTGTTACCTTTCACATTTTCTTTCCTTGTGCAATATTTATGCAAGCTTAGGGCTTCATAGCGGCCAAATCTGTTTCCTGGATGTAAAGAGAAACCTTCTACTTTCACATTCAGCGCCTCTCTCTAGCATGATGTGCTGCTCTGATAATTTCATTCACATCTGCCTCTCCACAAGCTCCCACCAAATCAGAAGAAAAGAATTATACTACAGTTGTTAAGAGTGACAAACTCTACAAAAGCAGACAAATTTGCAGCTGGGACACACTGTCCTCAACTCAACTTTACTATATATAGGTAACATATGCAACACATCTGGTATGCAAGATATCTGACAGTTCTGAGATACAGGTGAAGCACAAAAGGGCAAACTGAAAAAAACCCAAACAACTTCCACATGAATCCAAACTTTTTTCCCCACATTCTTAAACGCAATTCTATTTCTCACCTAACGTTTAATTCTTTCAATGTGGGGGTTTTGCTGCTTAAAAAATAAAAGAAAAAAATAAAGGAACAAAAGGCTGGCAGTATTATCTGTTGTAATAAGTCTCATTCAAATGCTTTCCAGGAAAATCTGGAGCACCAAACTCTACAAAAGTTTATTGCTTTGCACAGCAATAAACATGAGTTTTACCAACTTTATAAAGCTATCAGGTTATAAGAAGAGAATGGTCTGAAAAAATTATCTTGGGTATACTGTCAGGAGAGCTTTCCAAGCATTAGCAGAGGAGTAATAGGGTTGTTTGGGCTTACACAGCTAAACAGAATAACATTCCTTATTATTTTCAGTGCCAAATGTACACCCTAAAACCACAAAAATACACATAAGGCTTTTTTTATACTTTTAGAGCAAGCTAAAATATTTTAATACATAAAAAGTGACAGAATAAAGATATAAAACTTAAAACCAAGTTATTATGTGTAATAAATGCATCATTTTAAAGAAAGTGCTGCAGCATTTTTTGCTGTTGTAACACTAATTCCTCTGAATGTGTTTGATAGAGAAGTACCCACAACTGTGTAACCAACAATTGCTTACTTTTATTTAAGGCTGAACAAGGTGGTAATTATGAAAAATGTGCTAAACCTTTTAAGGTTCTGGGTTTTTTACACATAAGATACCTTATGTGTAAGACACCTTATTCATATGTGTAAGTATATACTAAATCTGCTCAAATGACGCTAAAATTCTGGTTTATAGCCATAATCACCTGGTTATAACACAAGTATTTGCAGCATAAAATCAACAGAAAATCACCCTATTTTACACAGCTTACTACTGAGCATCTACCAAACAGGTTAAGAATTTGGTTTTAAGATATGAATTCTCAGTCCTCTATACTTCAAGTAAATTGTTGAGACTGAACACATTCCTGTGTAGGCCCTCTCAAAGAAGGCTCACACCACCCTAATCTCATAAACCATTCAAAATACTAAACCGCCTTTGGCAGATAAGACATTCCCATCTCTTAATGAGCTGTCACATGATAAGCAAAGCTTTAAAGTGTATCTAGGGCTCTAACACACCCTGGTTACAATACACACACCCTTTTGCAGTTACTCCCTGACTGCACTACCTTCAATGGGATTCAAAGAGACATTTAGAAACTGTATGCTTTCCTTTCCCCATCGCGACTGTGTCTGAATGGTTAAAATGTTCTACTAGGTGAAAAGGGTACTTGTCTGGGGGCAAAGGAGTTCCCACAATTAATGCGTGCAGCATCAACTCCATGTTTTTCAGTTCTCTTTGAATAAATGCATTAAACAATGTATAAATCATTTAAAATCAGGTATGAACTTAAATCCTTATTTTTAATTCTCAATGGTGTATGCAAAAAGTTTTAGCTATTTTGATTTTTAACGCCCCTTCATGCTGGCTGCAGCTGACTAGAGTATGTTAAACTGCTTTGCAGGAAGATCAGACTGGCATGGGACTGCAATTATATATCACAATACCCTTTTCTGGGTTCACAGCTCTATTCATCTTTTAGAAACACTCAAGGACAGATTGGCCATAGGGGAATGGATTAGCCACAGGACGACCTGTATTTTCACACAAATGCCTAAGTGTGGAAAAATGGCACCCTGTGTCACCCATTCTTCACTTCCTGAAAAAAAACATATTCATGAAAATAGACATTTGAACAGCTCTTTCCCACTCATCTCAGAACAAGCAGTCATTGTTTCCTAACACCATTTAAATGGCAGTAATGTAATGCTACTGCCGAACTGCCCGGATTCAAAAACATGTACACAAATACACATAACTAGTTAGGGAATCTAAGTTCAGCATAGGAACTAAAATGAAAAATTAACAGTGTGAATACTCTCAGTTGACTGTTGCAACATACAATCTCATATTTATGAATGTGACTGAAAGAGGATTTGGTTCCAGTTAAGTAAATTTCAGCTGAATTATAATGGAAGCTCTACACACTATAGACATGCAATAAAACTGAAATTATAAAACTATCTTGTGTTAGTAGGTGATAACAGTTTAACATAACAGCTAACATAACTGAGTAAAGGGAAAATGAATACAGAAATAGACATGAGGCAATTCTATTATTTTGAGTTGCTGTAAGAAGTAAAGATTATGTCAGTTAAGACCAGCCTCTGGAAAAATAATAAGCAGTAAATATTGCAAATCATGCAAAAATAGCAAGAGTGTGCATTAATAAATTAAGTCAGATCTTTAATTAATTTTACATGTCATTATTCTTAAATCGTCTTGCATACAAAAGAGATGCTCGGTATATGAACTTCTACTGTCAAATTCTCTCAGGAGATCATGTTATCAACTAATCTGATCAAACCAGGCAAACTAGTGGTTTACTTGTTTGTTCCCTGGGACTACAGGAAATTATCCTTCCACACAAGAAATAATTAAATGAAAACATCCAGGCATTTAACTTAAGAATTTGACCACACTGCTGAGTTACAATGAGCCCATGTAGTTCATTAGGCTTCAATGGGAAATTAATCTTTTTGCCAGGAAATCAACAGCTTAACAACATCATGTGCAATGAGACATTCCATTCCTAACTTTTTATAAAATGCTAGTGTGAAGGGTGAGCTCTGATATCAGAAAAGAATTTCAAAGCTTATGAAAGTAAGGTAATAGCCATCTCAGATGTATTCCTCTTTATACATATTTACTTAACCAACTAATGTGGTAGGTATATGGTTAAATGATTTGCTAGTCCTTTCCTCGCACTTTTTGCCCTTGTTTTCTTTCTGCAAATAATAAAAAAAGCAGGTTTTCTTACTTTTGAAACTGTTTAGAATATATAGCTTAAATCCACTGTTATCTATTTTTCAGTATCTCAAATACCTGCATTTGAACATAATATGCTTAAACCAGTGATTTTTACTGGCTATTTTTAAAGTTCTTAATAAAGAAAAGACTCAGTTATACCACACAGACTTTCAACCAATTCCACTAAACTATTCAGTGTCATTATTAAAACTACAGTGAGGAATACATACACTGCTGAAGTAATTATACGAAAGGGGTCAAACTGCTATTGTGAAGATTAGCACCCGCCAAGAAAAGGCTGACAACCAGCTCAACACACGCAATCTGTATTTACAGTAAGTATATAGTTCTCAGTGTTAAAAAAGCAGAAATAATTTCCTCACAAATATAAACAAACTGCTGCAATTAAGTTACCCGACAAGCTCAAGAGCTTCAGTTTTCTCTCTGCAGTCCACACTGAGTGGCTGTGATTGCTGGAGGAGAAGCAATGTAAAATGTGTTAAACTCCTTGGTGCATGGCCATGGTTACTGTTTTTATATATTAATTTGCTAGCTTTCTACGCCTACAGTGCAAGAGCAAATATTCTAACTGAAACAAAATGCTGCTTCCTTTATGGATTATTTACAGTAACACCGGTCTCAAAAGCAAGCAGCGAATGACTGAAGAAAAAAAAAAAAAACAACCAAAACCAACAAACAATCATGAAGCATAATGGCAAATACTGACAAAAAATAGCCAGAAATGACTAGCAATATCATTCTGCAAAACTTCCTCAAAATGGACCACGTCATTAGACAGAGATGTACACATACACTTGTCCAAGCATTTTAAAAGAATGTTAAATAAGTGACTCTGTGGAAGGCATTGCACACAACCCTGGTAAAGCATGGGCAAGTTTCTTAAAGGAGAAATCTCTGGCAGTGGAGATATCTGGAGAAGGTTTCTTTACTACCCAAATGGGGCAAATCAGCATTTATTCATCTCAGAAAAGATCTATGGAAATGTACAGTCTCATGCTTTTTTTGGACTGGCACTAAGCTAAACCCAGTAGTGGCCCCTCAGTGGTTGTGAGGCAGTCGCTTTGCTCAAAAGATTGAAACTTTGTCCCAGTCACATAAAAGTTTTTTGCCAGGCTCTGCACAACCAGCACTCCAAGCTGAGCGGGGCTCCTTCCTCCAGCAGCTCCAACTTCAACGGCATTACAGTGCTAAAAAGAGTGGGTTCACCAAAACCCCCATACTGTTGTGTTGTGTTCAGTAACACTGTTAAAAGAACAGCAGTGGGCTTTCCCATACGCCACCAAATATATATATATATATATATATATATATATACACACATCTCTCAGGATTCACACTTGAATCTCAGACTACAGTTAGCTTTATAGATGAGCAATGGAATTACTGTTTAACAGAGGAAGAAAAAAGAAAAATAAAAATTAAAAAATAATAATTTCCTGAGGAAAGAAAACAAACCGATCAATATATATATAAAAAAAAGCAATACGAGGGTTACTTCCCAAGAAAATTCCTCTATCCACTTAAACATATTTGTTTTCCAATCAACCCACGTATACGAAAAAAAAAAAAAAAGCAAGCCTGCTCCACAATTCAAACTATTTTCTCCAGTAAATTGTAATCACAATTTTCTGACCACAAGGTGGAAAAAAACAGGAGCCTTGAAACCATGCGAAGGCCTCTTCCAGTTTCGGGGCAGTCGGGAGGAGAAGGAGGATGCCGAATGCCCAGAATTTGCTCTGCCCTGCCCTTTTCATAGAACTTTAGTGCCATCTATTGAAAACGTACCGAACAAGGAAGAGGGAAAGGCTGCCTATTGATTTGGTATAAAAATAAGACGTTTACTTGTTAAGGGTTTTTTGGTTTATTAATACTCCCATGATGACTACTGTTCTGTGGTCATCTGATAGCAACAAATATTTTCTATGCACTATACATGCCCCATAAAGAAATGAGACGTCGGCTAAAGCACTCAATACAAACAGCATACAGATTTCATAGAGATATATATACACATTTACCAAGAATGTAAGTCTAACACTACCTATTATCTAAAGGAACAGAAATGAGAAGGCTTTAGCGGAAAGGAAAAATAGCGTGGAACCACTGCTGTAAATAGAACGTACTGGAAACAGTAAAAATAATTAAGGCACCTCGTAAAGACTTCAGTATTAAGAACAGGGTATGCAGACATGCAAATATAATTACCTTCTTTAAGAAACTGTGAGTGGATGACAAATATAAGAAAACAGCAGATCGCTGCTCCTGCTAGTGCCCATAAAGCTTTCAAGAGCTGCATCTCGGTCTGAAACTCAGTAAATACCCAGAAAGTCACACAATGAATTTCCACAGCGATGCATCAACGCTTCCCTCCGTGCGCCAGGCGCGGCGGCTCCCGGCAGGGACCACACTCCAGAGCAGGGCGGGCGAGCCCGGGGCTGCGGAGGAGGGGCTGGGGCTTCACACCCCGCGCGGGGGCAGCGGCAGCGCCGCGCTCTCCTCGCTCAGGCAGCCGGCGCGGGGCCCCATGAATCAGCGCTCCGTCTCCGCGGGAGCCGCTCCGAGCCGAGCCGGCGGCGGGGGCAGGAGGCCGGCGGCGCCGGGCAGCGCTGCGCAACAGCGCCCGCTGCACCGCGGGGCCGCGGCCGCCCGCTCAGGGCGCGCCGCCGCCGGGCGGTACGGGGCGCGCGGGGGCCGGGCCCTCCCCGCCGAGGCTCCGCCGGAGCCGCTGCAGCATCGCCGGGCTGCGGACGCTGCTCGCTCCTTCCCTCGCCTGCCGGGCCGCCGCTCCGCCGCTCGCTGCCACGGCTCGGGGAGGAGAGAGCGACTGGGGAGGGGAGGGAACAGGGAGGAGGGACCTCTCTTTACTGCAACTTCTCCCGGCTGGCGGCAATTTGTTGCACCCCCCTCCCTCCTCCCCCGGCTCGGAGATCCTCTCTGGTGCGGGGAGGTGGGGAGTCAGTTCATCCCGCCGTCTCCGAGGAACGCGGGGCCGCTGGGGGGCTCTTGCACAGATCGCTGACTTCCCCTCGGGCTCGCACCGCACCGCGCGGCTCCTGGCGCTGCCTCGGGCGCTGCCGCCGACCCCGCGCCTTCCCTCACCCGCCGGCGGGGTCTGCCCTGTCCGGGCAGCTCCGCAGAGCGCCCTCCGAGCAGCTGCGCCGGGCTATGGCCGGAGCTCGCTCAGTCTACAGGTTAATGACTCCGCTGCAGCCATCCCCGCGGAAAGCAAGAACGCAAATGAAAGAATGACATAAATAAAATAAATATATTTAAAGGCCAAGGCTGGGATTTCGCTGTCGCACTTCCACCCCAGCGGGAGGACCGAGCAGCCCAGCTGGCTGCAGTAGGGAAGCCGGGGAGGTGCTGCGACGCGGAGTCGCTCCGAGGGGCTCCGCGCTCGGCCCCGCCGTTGTGGGACGCGCTGCAGCCCTTGCCCGCTGGCCGACGGACGGGACTCCCCAGGCTGAGCTCCGAGCTCCGTCCCGCACAAGCGGCAGGCGGCGGTGCGGGGCAGGGAATAGCTGCGCGCTGTAGCGCTGCGGAGCGCGGTGCTGGGGCGGCGGAGGCGGCTGCCCGGGCCGCGCTCCAACCGGGGGCCGCTGCGGACGCGGAGCTGCGCGGCGGGACCTTGCCGGTGTCGGCGGGGTGCGAGCGGCGGCGCGTAACGCGGGAGAGGAGGGGAAAACAGAGTAGGAGCGGGCCAGGGGCAGGTACGGAGCTGGCAGCGCGGGAAGCTCCGCGGGAGGCTGCGGGCAGAGGGCGGGTAAGCGCCGGACGGCACGGCACTAACAGCGGCAAGGCGGCGGGTCCTCCCCGGCAGGGAGCTGCGGCCTGAGCTGGAAGTTGCAGTGGTGCTTAGGCCGTCGGTACATGTACTGCACTACACTGGCAATAACAATAACGCCCCGGTGTCCGGAGCATTACCCTGGTTCATCCGGGATAGCCGTGGAAGCGCACCTAGTTTTGAGGATGTAATCCAAGTAAGGGTTTGCATGCCAAGAGCTCTGTTTTCATAAGTCTTTGGTTACATGTTTGCATTTATGTTTGATTGGGTTTTAATACTTACTAGTTAAATAGTTTCTTAATTTTTTTTATTTAATTTTTTTTTAATGGAGGGTTTCCAGATGCTTGGAAGGACAGATTAATAAAAGATCAATATTTCTTTGGGCAAACATCTCCCTTATTGATGATGTGTGTTAAGTTTATCCCTGCACTTTCTGGTTTTTCACAGATAGCACAGAGCAACATCAAAAACAACAATGTTTTGAATTTTAAATTCCACCCAGATCCCTATAAGCCCATTTATTGCATTTACTGTACTTGGAAGATTACAGCAGTGCAATGTTAAAGCAATGTCATATCTACACTAAAGATATTCCACTGTAAATCTTTCATTCTGCAATGTACACTTTGGTGAGAAATTGGCCATGCTTGGGCACAGTTCAAGTTGGGTTTTGTTTGTTTATTTGTCTTCTGGGTGAAAGAAAAAAGTGTCGGTTAGGTAAAGGAAATTCACACATTTTATACTTTAGCAAATAAGCGCACAGAGCCTGACACAGCAGCTTTTAAGTTCACAGATAAGTGGATTTTAGAAGTGTCTCAAACTTAAGAGTTTACACAGTCCAGGATAAGCAATATATTCTTTCTGTGTGAACATGCTAAGTTTGGAGAGAAATTCGAGGAAATATTTCACATATTACTTTTCAACTAAAAGCATGAGAAGACCCACTTTCTGTGGGTCAAAGTCCCCAAATTCTTTGTCCCTTTTGAGGTGGAAAATTATAGTAGCCCTTCTTACATTTTTAACTAGTCTTACTTACTTGAGTTTCTGAACTGGACGAATACTTATGGGCTTCTGTGGGCTTTGGATCAGACCTTGTCATAAACCAGAACATCAAAACGTAGCACCAGGCTTCCCAGCCACGGGGGAGTCACTCTACGTGCACACCAGTGTAAGTGGGAGCAAAAACTGGTTCAGCGCTCACGCTGTACATGTTTAGTCTCATAGCAACGAGGGATTCCAGAAGACTTCCCATTTGAGGGGACAGTGGTACCTGGCAACGCCGCTTGCTGTACTAAATATGGTTCACTGTGGTTTTTGTATTTTCTAAATAGCTTTGGACCTTTCAAATAGGATCCTATTCAAAAATATTAATTTTCAATTTCTTTACCTGTCAGCTGCATAAAGAGCTATAAAATATTAAAGAAGTCTCAAGTTACCAGTGTAGACTTCTCTGGAAGACTTTTCTGAATAAATTCCACCCTTAAGATCTCCCCCTCATCTTTCAGGCTATGAAGATTTGCATCCCCAACTAATGGAATAACACTCATCAAACAACTTCCAAGCTGCTTAGGCTAAGAGAGATCTACAGAACTATCTCACTGTGAATTTTCAGGTTTCTGCCAGAGCTCTGACCCCACATGTCCCCAGCAATAGAGAGGCAAAAGGTGGCAGGTGGTCCCAGCTCCTGCCAGGGAACCACTACACAGGAACTTTCCCAGTTGTGTTTTAATGCTAAGGGAAGGATACTCAGAACCTAAAAGCTGGTGAAGCGGGGTGGTGGCGTTGGAAGACATTTCCTGTACAGAAGATAGTTGCAGCTAGGAAAAGTAGTGAGGAGCTGAGGAATGCATTTTCCTTGTGATCAAGGAGCAAGAGAAAGTACGTATGAGATACATGTTCTGAGTTTTTATGGGAAAGCAGAATCAAAATGAAGTACATAATTTCCAAATGCGTGTTCTCTTTTGGAAATAGAGCTCATTTGCTCTTTTTACTAAAACTTCAATCTAGCTCCACAGAATTACTAAAACTGGAACGATGCAGCAAAGGCAGCAGCTTTTGCTCAATTCCAGAGATTTAAAAATATTAGTTATACTCTGCATTTAATTATGTGAAATGATTCTATGAAACTTTAGAAGATTTGTTCTTTGCTACTAAGATATTTTATAAATAAAACCATGCCAAAATTCCTGGAAAACAATCATGTTCAGATTGTATTCCAGACACAACTAAATTATATAACTATAACTAAGACCCTTGTGTTTCCATTTGTGTCGAACACCTTTTGCATAATTATTTTACTCCTGTTCATGCAATAAAACCTCAAATAATGCACAGCCAAAGCAGATCTAAATGCAGGAGCACAAGAGATGACGTTAGCCCATTTTCACTAATGAATTTGGAAACTACTACTGGCTTTGAATCACAAAAAATAGAGCAAACAATATCTATTTTAGGTTATCTAGACCAAACCTTCACCAATGCCCACTGGATTTCATTTTTGTTACTTTTGAGTTACTCAAGCAATAGTCTGTCACCAGTCACTCCAGGTGATTATTCTAGCCCAGTGGTTCTCTCAGATGGAATGTTTCTCCTGATGCTAAGTTTAACATTTTATTTTGTTGAAATTCACCAAGTTCATCCTTCACATATGCCTGAAGTGGCATTATAAATCTTTTTCCAGTTTGAATCTAACCAAAATAGATGATACAGTGGATATATAGTAATGAATACAGATGGATATATTTCCATCAATTAGTTTTTGCAGCCTACAAGTGTGTTTTTCCCCATTCTGTTCTCTGCATTCTCTACATGCCAGTGGCTGGTTCACATTTTTTTGCTACTGGGCTAGTTGTGACTACAGTAATCTTCAAAATTTCCATTTGACCATCTCCTTCCACGAAACCCCTACAGTTTTCATTTGCTTTTCCTTCACTTACCTAATTAGGTGATATGTTCATATGTTTTAATAATTTTTTGACATACCAAACCCTGCTTCCTGTTATTTCTCCTAATGGCTAATTAATAAAAGAGTGCAACCTCGACAATTGAGAATAACTAATGTGTAATTTCCTTGCTACACTGCATCATGTCTACTTAGAACTTTTGATTCTTTGATGTTTGGTTGTTGTTTGTTTTGTTGGGGGGGTTTAAGTAATTTTGTTTTCTTTCTTTCTGTTCAGTTGCATTACTTTGGTATTTCTTGTCTCCTTCTTACCAGCTTACCTATTTTCTATTCAGATTCAATATTCTTCCTTTTTTTTATTTATAGAGAAAGAACTGTGCCACCAGTTCATGTCATGTGGACAGATGTCCATGAGTAACTTACTGCACTTTCTCCAGTGTACCAGTCAGCACTTGATAATAGCTTTTGGCTACTAACGACAGAGGCTGTATAGGAGCAGCCTAAGGAGTTGAATTTTCTCTGAGATCACTCAGATCCCTGGTAGATTTACCAAATCACTGGTAAATTCTCCCCAAACACAAATCTCAAGTGACACAATATGCCAGTCAGAGGTGCTATGGGTAGCACAGTGGAACTGTGTTATCGTGCTTCTCCATCCATGTTGTACTCATGGATCATCTTCCTCATATCTGCTCATCAAACAATCTCCCCTGATAGAATTCAGATCTTTAAACAGCTCAATTCTGAAATTTCATTTTTGTCCTCTTTCATTTTACCTTACGTGCTTCACCTTTTAGAAGGAGCACCTAGCTTTGCAGCAGCTGCTCTGACACATTTAACAGCACAATTATAGATGACTTGGTAACCACCCATTGACTAAAAATAACCTGGCAACTGAAGACACAGTTAGGTATTTATACTTAGATATCCCAGAGGAACCCTTCACAGCTCCTGTAGCTGGGGAAAACATATGTATCTCACCAAATGCAGTAGGCTAGGAATCCTCATGGGTGGGGGCGGGGGACATAGGAGAAGCGATAACATTGCACAGCTGAAAGATTTTCCAGACAACACTCCGCCAGCTAATCCAACTCCTATCCAACTAGCTCTGCAATTGCGGTTTCCCACTGAGAACAATGACAGCATTATGACCCGGGGAATTTTCTAAATAGAAAAGGCCTCATGCATCTGGGATTACAAAATTTAGAACCTTAAAAAACATCCAGCCTCTACACTGATGGTTCTTGCAGCCAGTACAGATCCAAAGTAAGAGATAGATCCAGTAAGCATATGAGAAAATGCATGAGCTGTAATGATGAGCTGCCAATGAGGAGGGAACCAGGGAAGCATATCCTGTATGAAGAACCTGCAGTGCTGAAACTCATTCTTGCCTTCCAGAGTATGAATGTTTTGAGGTTTTTTTATCTGAGACCAACCAAGTTTTCTTTCAAGCTGAAATATTCTAACATCTGAAGAAAAAGACATCTAAATTATGTGATTTAATTTCTGTGATGCATGATTACATATGCTGTAGATGCCTATGGATAGCTTTTTATATTTGAGGGGGAAAAAAAATTAGTATTAAATTGACAGAACTATGTGTGTTTTAATGGAGAACTTGTGTCTGCCTGCCCATCCTTCCCACTCCGAATTTTTTTCTGATGTGTTTATGGCCTTCATCTATTCTTGTTTACAAAATATGCCTTCATTAAGTTCAGAACACCTGAGTAGGTAGGAATTTACATCCAGGAGGAGAACTACTAATCTCAAACAGAGAGTCTACAAGCCCTCCAGGGTCTCTCTACCTGCCTCCAGTTGTAAGTTTATTGCCTTACAATGATAATGAAGTGTTTAGGGCCATGTTGAATGGGGCTTTGAGAAACCTGGTCTAGTGAAAGGTGCTCATGGCAGGAGGGGTGGAACCAGACCTTTGAAGGTCCCTTCCAACACAAACCATTCTGTTATTCTGTGATTCTATGGTAATTCAGAGAGAGCATACAACTGTTGAAACTCACAGTGAAAACGGTGGGCAAGGCATAGACTGGAATTTTCCAATGATTATAGGAATATACACAAAAATCACAGAGAAATTAAGAGGGCATATGCTTATATATTTTAAGATCATCTAGAGTTTTAAACACTTCTGAAAATACAATTGTTTACTCCTGTTTTCTTTTTTTTTTTCAAGGAAAAGGATTTGTATTATAACTAGCATGATTAAACACATAAAATTAACAGAGTTTAGTTATGAGCCAGCATTGATTCCGGAGAGTCCAGTCTAAACGCACACAACTAAAATGCTGTAATGTTCAGGGAGTAAGTTCTTGATTGAAAATGAGACCCATGGAGAAAACCATGCTGAATAAGCAGTGATTCTATCAGTCAAGTCACAGCAAACCTTTATAGAATGGCCAACAGCAGTGTTGTAGGGAAAAGTTAATAAGCTAATATAATTGGGGGTTTTGTTGCTTCCACCCACCTTAGGGGAGGGAGAAAATTAACAAAATTCAAATTCTATCAGAGTGAATACTACTATGCAAGCTCATATTCACTGGCAAGTTAACGAATAAGCAGTTTGACCTGTAGCTTGAACTTTAACCAGAGAACTTTCTTTACATTTAATTTGCTGCTGACTTTCCACCTCAAAACCTGGATATCACAAAAATTGATCAGGAGCTGAAGTCAGGCCACAATGGGCACTTAATTCTTTCTCTAAGTGATTCTCACTCTAGTGAGTAGGAAAGGGAGCTGCAGCAAAAATGGAGCATATCCAGAACAAGCCAGGCATGTCCACAGTTTGCTAGGACAGGTTCTGAACATACAAGGAACAAACAACTGCCTCTGTAACATTTGAGCATGCTAGGTGATATTCCTGAGGGCAGCGGTAATCTTTGGTTGCTAATAAGCCAGTGGAGGGGAAACAAATATTTCAGACAATTGTTGATTGCGGATGACTTAAAAAATATTCAAATCCTCAAATAAACAGTTGAAAATTGTTACATGCACAAAATGAACAAATATTGCATTTTATGTATAAATTAAAATGGGTTTACCACCATGGCACTCTTTTTTTAATCTGAAAATTCTCGTGTGTTTTCAAGAGAGCTACACCTGAGTCAGACTGTGACATTTAAAGAGACCCAGAATTTCATATATTAACTTTTTTCTGGGTCTGTGTTCAGGACTTCGTTCTAAAATCTTGAATAAGTAAAGGAGAAAGTGGTTTATAAGTTTATAATCTTAGAACGCAAACTTGTTTGTTATTCTGAAATACAAACTGATAATTTTACATGCCATTCATGTATAATATAGTCCACTAGTTCTTGACAGAAAATTAATAAAAAGTGTTAGCTAGTCTCTAGCTATTATTAGATATGGCCAGTTAATACTAAATGGTATAAGATGTATTTTGTTCAGTAGGATGAAATGGAATACTGCAAGCTAATCTGAGATTTATTACTGGACTCTGTGGAATTAATACACCGGAGGCCCGTCTATGTACACCTGGGGTGGAATAATGGCAGGAGCTGCAGATTAATATAACCTTCCCTTGCATGCACAACCTATTCATTATTTGCTTGTCTGTTTGAGGTTTGAGAAGTTTATTTCTTCTATTTACCAGATACATCAGGGAGCCTATGGTCTACTACAGTTAATGAAGTAGCCACTGTATAGCAGCTTTGCACAAAACTTTTTCTAAAAACTGTTTTAAACAGGAACAACCTCTTTGGGTTTGGTTTGAATTATGCTGTTCTAACAGGAAACATTTTTCTGCATAATTACACTGTTTTAAAATGAAAACTTTAATTACAATATGAAATTGAGCATCTAGGATTTTGACATTTAACAAAAGAGCCAGATGTTAAAATATTACCCTTGACACACGGGGCAGTGACAGTGCACAGCCTAAACTAACCTCTGTAAAATCCTGGAGACACTGTAGCTGATTCAGATGGATTTCAGCTGTGTAAAACATTACAAAGAGCATTATACAAACACTGTAAGAGATAGATAGAGCATCCTTCTCTGCAGCAGAATGTACACTCTCCGTGGTCACTGCTTATCCTTAAATAGAGGAGTGAAGTGGACCATGAACCCATCTTTGTGCCAGCTCCTGGGAGTTTTTTGCATCAAACCCGTGCTGGACTGTCCCGTTCATCATACAGATCATCAGGCTTTTGAACAAGAGACAGAAAGTTTTCTCTGATTTCTTCATATAATGCACACACAGTGACAATCCTGCACCAACACCCCATATCTACACTGTCTTTCATACACAGGTTCAAGTTCACAAACCTGTATGTTTTTAATTGCATCTGTCCGTAAATGAAAGGGGAGATGGGTCACATTCCTGACTAAAAAGAAGTGTATAATGCACTATGTAGATAGTAAAGGTGATCTGGGAATCACAGTTTGTATGTGAGTTTAAGTCTTAAACTAGAACTGGTTAAGCCATGCCTGCAGAAAGTCACATGACCTTAAAGTCACAG
>JBCJKH010031672.1:0-13598 GCA_039877255.1 Loriculus beryllinus
CCCAGCTGATGGAGGCTCATGCCGAAATGGAGAACATCAAAGCTATTGCTACAGTGTCTGAGAATACAAAGCAGGAAGCTATCGATGAGGTGAAGAGACAGTGGCAAGAAGAAGTAGCTTCATTACAAGCTATTATGAAAGGTAACAACCAGGCAAGCTGCTGTCACTAAAATCAAGCCCCTGTGTAGTAGATGTTCAGTGCTGTGTGCTGGCTCTTGCAGAGAACGTGGATAGCTGCTTTTCATGGCTTGGCAAAACCTGGCTGTAGAAGTGATGGATGAAGCGTAGTTCCTAAGTTTGTGAAAAAGAGCTTGGTGGTTCTTTTCTGTTAATATGAGGGTAGAATTTAGAAGGAATCATGGCAATGGGAACTCCCACATGTATGCAAAGCATTTTTGAGGGACTATGAGTGTGATGCTTCATTATTCCATGAAGATAAGTGTAATGAATGTAATTTGACAATTCTGAAAACAGCTTTAGGCTGGCAGCATGATTCTCTTCTCTCTTTGTGTGTAAACACTCTTCTACTGTCAGACAGTTAAGTGTCCTTCCAGTACTATCACACAGACTTTTCCCCAAGCTAGTGATTGAACATGCTGCTCTGTATCAGTCATGGGTCTTTTTTTTCCTTGATAGTTTCAAGCTATGCTTTGTAATGTTTGCATGTTGCACAGCTGTTGATGTTTCTGAGACAAACTATGTGCAAGGAGCAGAATGCAGGGTGTAAACTGAGGACACTGTTGCCATAACTGGCTGCTCTTTAATGTTCACAAACAAGACCACAGTATCCTGAGCCTCCAGCCTGTTGCCTGTAGGCAGTTTTTCCCATAACCTCATTATGCTTTTGCCCAGAGAAGACAAACATTCATGTATATTGAGTACACAAGTTTCTGTTTATTTATGATCTACATAGGTACAGGAACCTAGATGAAAGTGCAGTTGTGCCAACTGCTGTCTGTGTGTAAACAAAGACAACTCCTTACCTGAAAGGGTAATATTAGGGAAATGAAAGCTACATGAGATGTTCTAGTTCTTCTGCGTTTTGGAGTAAGTAGGGGTTAAATTGTTTGGATGATGTGTTTGGAGGTATAAATGTGCTAGTAAATAGGATGTTAGAAATGTATGTTATTTTGAAATGAGGAGTTACCCAGTTTTGGGGGCTTGTTTGTTTCTGTTCTAGTGGTGGTACAAATTGAGATGCAGTTCCTTTGGATCTTCTGCTTCTGTTAGTTGGGTTTTGGGGCAAGAGTCAAAGGAAAGAAAGAGGAAGGGAGAGTTGTGCTATTTTGATCAATTATGATAAATCATTGGCTGGCTGCAGGTAGAGTTCCTAAGGCTCTGTTTTTTCAACTTCCACTGAAAGTAAGTTTTGAAAACTGCTCTTTTATAGAGACTGTTCGTGACTATGAGCTCCAGTATCATCACAGGATGGAGCAGGAGCGAGCTCAGTGGAATCAGTATCGAGAAAATGTGGAACGGGAAATAGCAGAGTTAAGAAGGAGACTGTCTGAAGGTCAAGAGGAAGAAAACCTAGAAAATGAAATGAAAAAGGTATGTTGAAATCTAGGTGTTCAATTTCTGTTTCAATATAGAACTGTAGTGTTACAGATGAGTTCATTTCCACTGCCTGCTCAGAGTCCCTCAGAAATGTGCCCAGCCTCCTTCTGCCAACTTTCAGCTGTTTGTTCAAGGAAGTCATCGTGACCTAATCCTGCGTTTGAATCCATAAATGCATTGTACGTGATTATGTGGATTCATTCTGAGGATTGCATCTGAGAAAGTGGTTAAGGTTTGGTCTTGAGCTTGTAAAGGCAGGAGACCTTGTAAAGTCTCTCATTGTAACCTCAAGTGAACTCAAGGAAAGCCCTCTTCAGATTCTTCTGGATTGACTGTGGAATCATGGAATCTCTTTTACACTTGTGCACCTTCATTCTTTTTCTTAAATCATGTAATAGTCTTCAGAGGTTGTTAATGAGTGCTATATCTAAAATATCTTTTGTCTTTCTTTAAGGTGAGTCATGTTTGTGCAACACAGTACTAGTAGCTTCCTAGGAAGTACAGAGAACCTTGCTGTTACAAAAGAGGCTCTGGATGATGAAAGATAATTGCCCTGGAGTTTGGAAATGTTTTATTGTTGCTATTGTTCAGAGATCTGTGACTCAGAAGAGTTCATGGAAGTAGATTGATGTTAGTTTGGCAAAATGTTAGAATAGAAGAAAAGATTTTAAGGATCACACCTCTAGGAGAGTCTGAATAACACATTTTAACACAGGAAATGAGATGCTGTGGCATCTCTTGCTGCATATGACAGTATCTTCATGTAGCATTTTTCAACAGGATAGATAATATCATTCTATTAGAAGTTTGAGTGGAAACTTTAACCTCAATTTTGGAGTCTCAGTAATTACTTTACTTTCAAAAGCAGACCTAGTGACCAGCACTCATTTTGTTAGCAGATAGAGGCTATTCAAGGTGCTTAGCTCAGTATCACACTGATGTTTAATTCGGATCCTTACTCCCAGCCTTCCACACAACTCCCCTTTTTGCATTTTTAAAGGACACATTTGCACAGTGTTGCAACTATAGTGTTAAACTTCAGCTCTGTTTACCAAGCACTGAAAGCTAGAGTAATTTCTGTCCTGGAATTTGATGCAGTTGTGCTTTTCCAGTTGGTTATGTTCAACAGTCTGATTCTGCTTTCGGAGACCTTTCTGACTGTTTCTCTGGACTGGTTGGTTCCAGCATGGATGCATTTGTTGCTCTGTATTCAGTGTTGAACTGTGTGAAATCAGACTGGTGATGGAATACTCATTCGGTTATCATGAATAATGAGGAAAAAGCTTGTTTAACAGGCCTAAGAATGTTGGCCTGTCATTAGTTTATATGAGCCAGCTATAGGTAGTATTAAATGACTAGAACTGATACAGTAAATGAAATATAAAGCAACCTGTGAAGTTGAACTGCTCCCATCTGCTCTAAAAATGTGACTGCTGAGTTGCTGGCTGCGAGTGACTGGATATGTATGTACGTGTGACACTGTCACATGTCCCTGGTATTGAATTCACTGCATCATGTGATGTCCCTTGCTTTCCTCATGGATTTTATTTGCACTCCTTGGACAAGCAAACTAGCAGTGACAGAATGTAGCAGAAGTGAATGAAACATGAAGCAATTTAATTTTGTTTAGTCTACAGAATTTTCTTTAAAGCTTTTCAGAGCCTAAGGTGCTGGTAGCATATGTATAATGGTATTGCAATATGGTTTTATTTTGCCTATTAATTTTAGGTTTAGAAAAGTTGAGTGGTTAAAAATATTGACTATTTTTCTTCCTGAAAGTCTTGCTCAGAATAGAGTTGTCAGTAAGCTTACCAGAAACTGAAAATCAAATGGGTAGCCTTTAAAACCTGCATTCTATGAGGGTGGTGGGGCACTGGCACAGATTGCACAGAGAAGCTGTGGCTGCCCCATCCCTGGCAGTGTTGGAGACCAGGATGGATGGAGCTTGGAGCAAGCTGCTTTAGTGGAAGGTGTCCCTGTGTGGCAGGGGTTGGAACTGGGTGAGCTTTAATGTCACTTCCAACCCAAACCAGTCTGGGGTTCTAGTTCAGATTTTAAACAAGACAAAAACTTTGTCTTTTAGTGGCTGCCTTTGCTGATAGGTTAAGAAAAGTGTCATTTTTTGATGCTTCAGCTTTGGACGCAGTTCGCAGCCTTCCCTCCGCTGCTGAGTTCCTGCAGTAGGAGAGAGAGAATAATTGAGCACTCTGAACATCCAACACATAAATCCACCCAAATTAGGTTGATTAAACTCCTCATGGCTTGAAGAATTTTACTGTGGTGAATATTTGAGTGTTCTGCTTGCTCTTGTGGAGTCTGTGGGAGCTGTTACCTTCACTTGGAAAGTTTTTAGTGCATCCATTTAGGAAATGGAGATGTCAGGATCGCCCATTGACATGAGTAATTCTGATTTTGAGCACTGAATGCAGTTTCTCATTTTAATTCTTGCTATATTTACCTGGCTGTTTCTCTTCTTTCCCCTTATATCAGTCTTCTCATTCTGTTGTCCTGCTTCGATATATTCAGAACTACTGTTTGAGAAAAATCATGGGGTTTTTGATCAATTGCTTGTATATAGTATTGAAACAGTACAGTGACACCAAAACCTGATGCTACATCAGTAGTAATTTTAAGTTGAAAAATGGTTTTCTAAAGCAGAGCAAAGCTACACTATGCATTACTGTGCAGATCCTTTTTCTTTTATCTTTGTAAGTAAATGAATGGCCAATAACTCACCCTGCAGTTCTGTGTTACACTTTTATATATGCTATGTGGTAGCACATTGCAGGACAGTGAAGGCCTTTAATAACAAAAACTAATGTATTTTGGAATGCCTGATCCATAAATTTTCTCCCGAGTATCAACAGTGATAGATTTACTAATGTTCTCTCTAAAAACAGATATTCATGGCCTAATCCATACATGGATTTAAAATTTAGCTGCCTTCTGTGAATGGAATAATGTTGGCCTGTTGTCATAGAGATGACTGCTGAACTGAATAAATAGCAGTAAGATGAGTATTGAAAGTGGAAGTTCAGTCAGCTGTATTTGTTGACATAGAGATTTTCTCCAAATGTCTCCAATAATGGAAACTGTTGTGGTGAAAACTATGGTAATGTGTTATTCATAATTTATTGCCTTAACTTCAGGCCCAGGAAGATGCTGAAAAGCTACGTTCAGTTGTGATGCCCATGGAGAAAGAGATTGCAGCGCTAAAGGAGAAATTGACAGGAGCTGAAGAAAAAATCAAAGAGTTAGAAGCATCAAAGGTGAGGTGGAGCTGCAGCTGTATCTGAATTTATATCTTGCATCATGCTGGTTTGATGTAGATAAGTCAAATTTTGTAAGACAGAAAAATGTGCATTGTGAGAGCGTTCATGCGCAATGCATCTTTCCTTCTGGAGCTCAAATAACATATTTGGCTTGGATATGTTTTTCCATCTTCCTGTTTTGAGGGTTGTGTTATGTTTGTGTCATCTGTGCTTAGTTCAAATGCCATGGCTTCAGGTCGGCTAGTAATAAAAAAGAAAAAGCTCTAGAAAAATAGCTGCTTTGCACCTCTCCAATAGCCTGGCCTTTAGGTTATTGTCAGGCTTGCCAGCCACAGGAAGATTTGCATTTGGCAAAATTTTTGTAATCTATTTCCATCCAGCATCTGCTATATTTCATTTTCTAACCCTAGGCCTAAAAACTGAGGCAATGTCACCAGGATTTTTATATCTTAACCTCAGATTCATAGAAAGGGATACTGGTCATTGCTGCCAAGAAATCATGGTCAGTGGTTTATTTAGCATTCCTGTATTCTTCAGGTGTGTCAGAACCCCTGTTGAATTTTCTCATCAGCTCTGGAGGGTAAATAATATCTACAGCACTGTAAGATAGCTGCATTTAATGGACTGTTTTATAGAGAAATGAAGATGTCTGCTGCAACAAATACTTTAACTTGAAAGTCAAATAGGCTGAAGTTGCAAAGTAACTTACCATGGGGATGTTTTTAAAACACAGGAATAAATACCTTCCTTATAAATTCCTGAGATTTAGGAGTACAGTCTGAATGCATTTAACAGTCTAAAAATATTTTTGCTAGGTTGACAGGCCATGCTTGAGTGTTTTCTTTCTTCATAGCTTCTTTGTGCTTTATAGGTCAGATTTTTTTCAGGTTGAAATGTTCCTAGCAATAACAGTTCTGCGAGTAGTTCTGCTTTTTCTCTTGATGCAAATAATACTTCCTTTTCATTGCCAGGATGAATGTGGGGAAGATGAGGAAATGTGAACTGTCTCTTGCTGGCTTGTTCTCAGAATGCTTTTTGGTTTTCTCCTTTTTTATCTTTTCTTCTTAAGAACAGTCTAGAACATTCCTTAGAACTTTTCTGCTGAATTTGGTTATAAAAATCATAGGTTATTCTTGTGGTGAGGCCTGAATAAAATTGATAGGGTTTCAGGACCGATTTATTTCAGGAATAAAATTGTGCTGGTGTCTCTGTCAGGCCTCTCAGATCTGAGGGTGTCATTCTATGGAATTAGTAAAACACAACCATGCATCTCTTGGGAAAAAAGTGGGTAATCACGTCATACATGGTTCCAGTTTATTGGGAGGTTGGATTTAAAAAAGTCTCTCTTTAGATTGCGATTCTTACCAAAGAAAATTACTTAGGCATTTAATTCTTACCTGTGGTCAACTTTATATCATTATTCCTTCTGTCTGAAGTTGCCAAAAGTCCTACTTCAAGTCACCTTTTTAGCTTATTGGGAAAGAATTGCTGGTCTCTATGTAGCAAGGAGACATTTAAGCACAGACTTAGGAAGTTCTGTAACTACTTTAATATATGGCGATATAAAACTGCAAGATATTATTTACATGATTTATATTACTAAATGGGTATGAGAATGATGTGCAAAATGAGCAGTGTGTTTGACTTTGCTGTTTTTCTTCTGCCTGACTCATGTCATTTTGTTTTTCAATGTCAAGCATTTAGCTGGATTAATGAAACACTGTGTTTCTTTTCTCTCCCACCCCATGTCCCCCTTCCTGTTCCTTCCTTCCCAGGGGCTGTTCCCTGGGAGTCAGATTTCTCCATTCCAAAGGCATTTAGCAGGTAGAAGACTTGGTGTCCTAGGGGAGGAGAAGTTGTCTCCATTGTCAGTGGCAAGACAACCTAAGGGTTGTCTTGAGTTCTGAGTTGATGTCTGTGGCTGATGAGGAAGATGAGCAACAGCTCTGTGGAGCCAGTTAGGAACTGCCTGAAGGCTTTTGTTTCCTTTAAAATAAAAACTGTGATCGCTGACTCAGCAAACCATAAAACTGAAGAAAAGAAACCTTTCAACCCATTCCTTCCTCCAAGATGGGATCCATTTCTAAGAGCAGTTGTGTTTGACAGGTGTTTATGTAACCCTCTCTTAAAATCCTATTATATTTCTTCAGTATGTCTTCATCTAATTGCTTTACATTGACAGGTTCTCTTGTCTTTTTGCAGCAATCTTTCATGGGTTTGAAAACTGTTTTTTTTCTAATGTGTAATATATTCAGAAGTAAATGCAAGTACTGTTTGCACACGTATATATTTGCATACTGGTGGTTGAATATTTGTGATTTCTAGAAATAAACTTGTCCTTCAGCACCTGCACATTACCCAAACAGGAGATGTGGAACTTCTAACAAAAAGGAAATGCCTGAGTGTGGTCCTGCGCTGAGATAGTAGATTTCCCTCTTTTTATTCAGGTTAAAGAACTGAACCATTATTTGGAAGCTGAGAAGTCATGTAGGACAGACTTGGAGATGTATGTGGCTGTTCTCAACACTCAAAAATCAGTCCTGCAAGAAGATGCAGAGAAGTTGCGGAAAGAACTGCATGAAGGTATCTATCTAATAAGAATCCTTTGGCTCTTTTACACTAAGGATGCAAAACCCAACATAGCTATTAATTCTTTTCTGATTTCTTATTTGAATTAAATTTAAGGAAATGGGGAGGGGGGGGGAACAGCACTTTTAAATGTGAAAGTCCTTAAAATGTTTACAGAAGAGTTGAATGTGGAGTTCTTTTATGATGGAGAAAAACAACAGAGCCATTCATTCTCTTGAGGGATGCTATTGAATTTCTGCTTAGTTCTTAGAGTACTGCAAGTGTTTTTAGTGGTGTCCTTTATTTGTATACAGTTATGAGTGTTATGTCCATAATGTGTTGATATATCTCCTGAGGTATGTCAGTTTGAATGCCTGGTAGTGGAATGGATGTGTCAATGTACAGTGCAGAATCGCTATGGAGGAATGAAAACCAGAACCTTCTGTTAAAATAAATAGAGACATAGAAGACAGTGTTTTGAAACCAGCACTAGAAAAAAATCAACTTAGAGTCATGAATGAAGTTAAGGTGTTAGTCTTCTAATTGAGGATTCCTAAACTGTCAGTAATATGTCCCTAATCACAAGCCAAGCTTGGGAATTAAGATAATGTTCTATTTCATCCTGAATAGTTGTTGAGCAAAGCCTGACTTTGATTAGGACAGTAATTACTTTTATTAATGAAAATGCTTCTCTTTGGGAAAGAGGGTAAAAAATCTCAGATGAGAATAACTCTCTGTTCTTGAATAGTGTGCCATCTCTTAGAGCAAGAGCGACAGCAGCACAACCAGTTGAAACACACATGGCAAAAAGCCAATGACCAGTTCTTGGAGTCTCAACGTTTGCTGATGAGGGACATGCAGCGTATGGAAATTGTTCTGACCTCTGAGCAGCTCCGACAAGTAGAGGAACTGAAAAAAAAGGATCAGGTTACTTGCTGCTTTTTGTCTTTTTTCTTGTTAATATTATAGACTTACTGTGATAGAACAGATATGGAAATCGTGTATTGGAGACAAGTTATTTAAGTATGTTACTAGCTCAGAAAATGATAGCTGACAGTTTTTATAGAAATTCTCCATTGGAATGACAGCTGGCGGTTCTAACAGAAACTTTCCGTTTGTATGAATAATATTAATGTATATAGAAACTTTAAAAGTAATTTTGCCAATATCATTAAATGAAAAAGTAAAAATATCCACAAGTTAATCTTGGAAGAAGAGAGTCATGTATGACACAGAGCATTTGGGCTAAGGATGTTAGCATAGCAAGTTTCACTTCTTAGGTTTTTCCAATACAGCCCTTAGTTCTGGCATAAATCAAGAGCTTCATTGTAAATTAGCTTATGCCCATGATTAGTGCTCTATGCTGTCTCTTTTGATTCTTTTTTCATATGTTACATTCCACCTTTTCACATTTTAACATTCAGGCTTGTAGAATGGCTGTTAATGGGGCCATTAGTGATGCAAATATGTTACCAAGTTCTATGCAGTAGCCAGTGTAACAGCTACTTTTGATACTTATTTGGTAATCCTTATAATAAGAATTTCAATCTAGGTAATATGTTCTTTGACTAAAATTACTGTAGAACATGAATTGGCCACTAAACTTGAAAAGTAAGTTTGGGTACCTTGTGAAATGAACAATAGGTTTGTGACCAAAAGAACCCTTGTGTGATGAATACCAGGTTTTTAACCAAAATAGTCTTTTCTCAGTGCTGCGTTTGTAGCTTAGTTTTATCATAGAAACTATAATATCATGACTACTACAACAAAATTCTGTCTCATTTATATGTGTTCTGTATTGACCACTGATTTCTAGGAAGAAGATGATCAACAGAGGCTTAGCAAGAGAAAGGAGCAGAAGCAAAAAGATTCAGATGATGAAACAAAAGCTTCATGTTCTCTCGCCCAGGAGGAAACACTCACCCAGCTCTCTAATGAAGAGGTAAAACAAGTGGATAGTTTAGAGTGACTTGGAATACCCGTGCATTCCTCAGGGTGTTGATTACAAATACAAATGCCAAATTAGTGCCCTTTAATCTCTGTAGCTTGTAATTCTTATTAAGCAATGAAAAATCTTTGGAGTTGCACCTGGATGGATAAATTCTAATAAAGAATGGAAGACAATACTTTATAATCCCGAGAGGTACTGTTAAAAGCTGGAATTTACCTTCTGCATTCTGGATGTTAACTGCTGTTAATTTCTCTTGGGATTTATACCCACTTTCTAGCACATCTAAATGTTCAGAATTAAAACAGTTATATCTGAACAGTCAGCAAGTCTGTTGTATCTGCATTGCTAACGTCCTTGTTGAATTCTGTGCTGAGCTGGCACTGGTTGGACAAGTCAGATCACTGGGGGTTCAGCCAGTTGCATAGCATGTGCACACCAGTATGATGTGTAAGTCTGTATATATTGAGCTGTATCCAGCTGTGCCAGTTGAGGAGTTTGGCCACATCTGTTCAGCAACCAAAAATGAGCCAAGCCAGTAGCTGGGGCTCTGCACCAAGCTGCTTGAGCTGTATTAGTAACCCATTCCAACAGCCAGGAAAAGGGATGCTGCTGCATGTCGTGAGTTAGGAGCCATTTCGCTGTTGTAGACAGTCATACGCAGGGACAAGCTAGAATTGTATGTGATGTTTGCCTCAGTGAAACTTGGGAGGAAACAAACCCTATGAGCACACAGGTTGGCACTTGGATACACTATCAAAACAGGCAGTTACTTATCCTTTTCCACTGCATTTTGCTTGCCTATCTAACAGGTTCCATTTTAGTTGTAAGTCAGAATAGAGACAAATTAATAAAATAGCCTTGTGCTATAGACTTGCTTGGGGGCAAGTCAGGAGACCTGAGAATTTGTAGTGTAAGCCAGTATTTTGCCTGTTTTATTTCTTAATATAATATGTATTACTTATTACTTTATTTATTATTTTACTGTTGTATCCTAAAGCTGTTAATTTATTATTTAATATTATTTATTATCCTTTTTGAATGAAAAAAGTACATAGCTCTAGAGTCTGTCCTTTATTCCCATCAATTATTTATAAGAGTTGAGAATGCAAAAAGTTGTTCAGAAGCCTAACTGTTAAATGTGGCTGAGGTCTAGTTCTACCCTCTATCCTACCATAAGGACACAACTTTCTATTTCAGATACAGTGTTGTATACTAACACTTCTGTCCAGCTATACAAATGGAACATATTATGGCAAACAAAAGTTTTATCTTCTAGTGTTTTCTTTAATCTCTTTTCCTAGGATCCTCTATAGTTCCTTCATCACAACATTTATTTAATTCTAGGACTTACACATAATGGAAGTGGTTACGTTTTGAGAAAGGATGCAGTTTCTAGAGTGGTTTGGATTTGTTTATGGATTGGGTTTTGTTGCTATTTCTGATGGTTTTTAACTGTATGGAATGTGTTTTGCAGGTGGTAGTGAATCATATTCTCAGTCATATCTTTCAACTTGTCATAATTTCATTTCTGAGCTCTTCTCTGTTGAGCAGTTTGCAATAAAACAAATTATTCATTAACTGTATCACCAGTATGAAATTTTTATATAAGTCTGTATTCTTTTGGCTTTTTGTTATGAGCTTGAACTTCTATCTATACACATGTAAATATACATAATATGCCTAAAATTATTAAAACAGGCATTTACAACAGTCATAAACCCAGTAGTACGTAATATTTAGTTCTAAGATATAAACACCTATATGGAAGTACCAGCAGCCTGCTCATCTCTGCTGGGCCTATTTCAGAAATCACTGTTTTTCTCAAGAGACTTATTCTCACTGTTACTTTCTTTATATGCCTACTGACAAAATAGAAGTGCATAATACATTGGAAGGTATTTTGAAAGCAGTCTGATGCTTTTTAAATAAAGCATTACTGCTCTCTTTTCAGTGCTGCAAATACTAAAAATAGATCAGGAGACTTAATGTGTCTTGTGTACATCACAGGGCAGTTAGTGTGGCTTTTGCTATTGGCATTCCCCAGGATACCTTTCTGTTTAAGCCCAGGTTTTTCCCTTTTCCTTTTCTTTTATGTATAAATAATCTTTTAATGAAAAGTATTTGTTTCTCTTACAATATTGTGTCAGACACTTCAAGTAGAAGAAAGAAATAGAAGAATATCCACTTATCTGGACAGAACAGATTATAAGCGTATCATTCTCCATTTATTTTTATGTTAAAGATTTTTATTTTGTGAAAGACTTTTGAATTGCCTTTATGAAAGACTTTTGAATGGCAGTGGAGTGTTTGCTTTCTGTTTTGTAGATAGTAGGTCTAGAAGTGATATTATAAGTATATCTCTTTAGTGGAAGAAGAGCCTTGTTTCATGTACTGGAAGATGTAAGGTGACCATGTCCTTGCTTGTCTGGCAGGAAGACAGATTCTTACGAAAGCACTCTGTTAACAGAAAACTGTCTTTTTGCTTGTTTATTGTTTTCTAATTCAAGCTGCTGCATTTCAGTTCTCTATCCTTTTCTCTGCCATCTTAAGCTTAGTGATCAGATGTTCTTGGCAAAGTCAATTTAAATTGGCCTTTACTGTGTCTGATAATGAGCGTCCACTGTTTCTCTTGTACCATGCTTCTGGAATGGAGTATCTAACTTTTTTCTTCCTTGTTTTTAATTCCAGGTGCAGGTAAATAGCACCCATGGCTCAGTCCATTCATTGGATGCAGACTTGCTTCTTTCTTCTGGTGAATCTTTCAATAAATCAGATAATGATATGTTTAAAGATGGACTGCGGAGAGCACAGTCAACAGACAGTCTGGGGACATCTGGATCTTTACAGTCCAAAGCTTTAGGATACAACAACAAAGCAAAATCTGCTGGGAACCTGGATGAGTCAGATTTTGGACCACTTGTTGGAGCAGATTCAGTGTCTGAGAACTTTGATACAGCTTCCCTTGGATCTCTGCAAATGCCAAGTGGGTTCATGTTAACCAAAGATCAGGAAAAAGCAATCAAAGCAATGACACCAGAGCAAGAAGAGACTGCTTCGCTGCTTTCCAGTGTTACACAAGGAGTAGAAAGTGCTTATGTATCTCCTAGTGGTTACCGCTTGGTTAGTGAGACAGAGTGGAACCTGCTGCAGAAGGAGGTGAGTACACAGCACATGTGTCTGCTGTGACCACTGCCTGCACGTTAGGGACCGTCTTCTAGGTGCAAGCTCTTCCTCATTTGCTCTGCATAGAGTCAGCTTTACTAAATACAGGCTATTTTTGCCCTTAGGGGGGTCTGGCAGAGGTAGCTGTTGATCACACAAATACGTGAGAGGGTGAAAAAAAGATAGGAGAACTCAAAGAAAAGGAGAAAATGGGAAGCTGAGGAAAGGATGTTACAGTGCAATGGGGGATGACTAGGAAAGTGGAAAGATTAACGAAAGGAACAGAGCTAAGAGTGCTGTTCTGTATGCCAAGGAGTTTTACTGAGGATTGTGCTTGGAGTGCAGTTTAGAAATGAGCAGCCAAGATATGCATGACACACAAAGCAACCACAGAGAAAGCTTCAGAAAATTGTTGGGGAGTTGCATCATCAAAAACCAATTTCTGAGAGCAACAAGCAGCAGATTAGGCTTAGCACTGTGCCAGTTTCAGGATGGGTGACCAGGGAGATTGTTGCTTCCGGGTGTTCTGCCTGTCAGTTTTTCAGCAGCTTTATATGATGCCAATTCAAAGCTTGCATTTGATTTCCTACTGAAAAGAAGAGTGTTGTGGGGCTCCTGTGGTTCTCAGAGCTGTGTTAAATCCTCTACTTTTGAGTATTTCCTTGCCCTGTTGAAATTTCAATGGCACTTTACTCCAACCCTTTCTTGGAATTCAGAAAACAAATGCACTGTTTCCCATGTGTTTCTGGAGGCAGGAGCAGGGCAGGGTGTGTGAATGTCTCCATATGGATGTGACATGGAGTAGCAAATACAAATACAATTTCATCTCAAACCTGACTTGCAGCTACAGCTTTGATAAAACTTCCATTTGTCCTTGTCGTGGTTTAAACCCAGTTTCTACTCCCCCCCTTTTTTCTTTCCCCCCCTTCCTCTCCGTTCCCAGAGGGATGGGGAGGAGAATTGAAGGAATGTAGCTCCCATGGGTTGAGATAAGAACAGCCCAGTAACTAAGGTATAACACAAATCACTACTGCTACCACCAATAATAATAACGATAAGAAAATAACAAGGGAAGAAAGTACAATACC
>JBCJKH010031673.1:0-25178 GCA_039877255.1 Loriculus beryllinus
TAACTCCTTATCCTGCTACCCATTTTGAAGCAAAAACTAAATCATAAGATACAATAGAGGAGCAAAAAAAGAAATGTTTTAATGAAACACATGATTTAACCTCAGCCAGAATCTGTACATCATGAGATGGTTTACTGTAGTAAGCAAATTAATATGGCAGTGAGCTTTCCAATTAGGACACATATAAATTTATTTTTAGGGAACTGTTGTATAGTTTATTTTTTTTTAATACATTATGAAATGTGAAGGGAGTCTACTACCCAGAACATGAGTCTCTCTATGACTCATACATGTTACTTAACCCTGTTGTGCTAATAAACCGTTATACACTATGTTTTGCCAGCTCAGCTTTTAGTTCAGCAGTCTCAGAAGCTCAGCCTGCTTAAATTTATGGGAAAACAACAGCTTGAAGAAGAAAAATGTGGTAGTAAGGGGAGAGGGGAAAGGAAATGTTTCTGCTCTCCCTGCTGAGAAGACAAATGGCAAGAGACTTTTTTTTTTCCAAACCCCAGAGTATTCCACTCCCTTTCTATAAGAAAAATTAGTCTTAAGAAAAAGAAATTCAGAGATCAGAGAGCATGAAGAGAAAGAGGAATTGATCTTGGATACTAGATGGGATTGAGTTATTATATAACAAGTTACAGGTCTTTTTTCTACTGAAAGGCAGAACCAATTGATTTATTATCATGACTTCCAGCTTGCATTTTTTTAGGAAGGAACTGTAGATGCTAGGTAGCATGTCTCTTTTGATTTGCTACACTATGTCTTAATTACCAATGCTAGAAGTTCGTGGTAGTATTTCCCAACTTCAAAGGCTTCAGCAGCTTAAGCAGCATGAGTGGATCAGATTTGTAAAAAAACAGTGACAATGATACGGTGTCTTCATACTCTAGAATTGTCAGTTCATTTTTTGTTTATTGTACATCAAAAAGTGAAAGTGAAATAAGCACACAGAAAAGCTAATAGGTTTAGTCAGCATTCTTGTCTTTCGCTATCAGAGGATTTGAAAACATTCTCTTGTTTCAAGAACTGGGATTCAAAGCTGCAGTTCAAGTGTATATATATATTTATATTCCCAAAGGCTAACGGTCTGAAATTTTAATTTGAAATATTTTTGAGTCTTTCCTTACATATTTCTGAGTTACACCACTATACCTCCAAGAAAGTCTGCAACTATGCTGAGGAAAGGGTGGTGTAAGTGAAAGAAAATCTGGCCCATGTGATACAGGATCCAGGGCCTGGCATGGAGAATTTTCCTTCTGTAGAGACCAGATCACCAGGTTGCTTAGGTAGTTCTGTTTAGGAATGTAAATAGCAGTTTAATAGCATTGCTATCTCACGGTGAGGTTGGAGACAATGAGCAAAGCTCTTTTAGTAGAATTGCTGACTAGATGTCAAATTGTTTACTTGAGGCAGTGGTGAAATACAGCATAATGATGATATAGCAATGGCACATGATCCATGCCAAACTGATGGATCTTAATTGCTGGGGATAGCTAGAGTACTGAATAATCTTTAATCAGGTTGGGGGTGACTAAAAAATGATTACAAGAATTAAATGTGAATGATGGTTTTAAAATATCAGAATTTGTAGCACTATAGAAATGTCTTTTATATTGCAATAGAGAATTGAGATGTAGCTCAAAATTTTATATAAATTGTCTTAGTCATTTAGAAATTAAACTATACACAGCATGAGTTTATGCCCTTCCATTTAGTCAATCTAATAAGGATTCTTCTCTGTATTACCTTTTATTGTATGTTGAATTATCTTAAATTAACATTACTATTCATGAATGCTCTGCTGGAGATTTAAGGATTTGTTGTTTCTCCTGCAATGAAAGATAGCTGAAAGGTCATTACATTTCTTGCTGGTTTATGAAACCCAGGCTACAATCAGTGCATCAGGTGAAAAATCTATTTTTCTCATCCAGTGGCTGTCAGAGGGAATGGGTTCAAGTATGTTTATCTCTGTACTATAATAAGGAACAAAAAATATTATTGGTCTTCCAAGTGCTCTGGCTGTGACAGTAAATTAAAATAATCAATGTCAGCAGAGAAAGAAGAGGAAAATATTATGATGAAGTGTATGGAAGTGAGAGAGAAGACATCTCACATTGACATAATAATAAAATCATAATATCTTTATAAAATGATAGAGATTTTCTTGTCCAGAGCCTTTTCAAATCTTTCATGCTTGAAAAATGTTGAGAGTTGTAAGTAATACGTCTAATAGATCAGCATGTTAAGTACTGATTTGTTAGTACTATCTGCCAATACTGCCACTGTCAGGACATTATTTTGTATATTGTAAATCTTGCACAGATGTACCTCTTGATCAGCTAAGCTTTTCCAATTTGCTCTTTTTTGAAGGAAATGTAGTTTAGGAGTTGTTCAGTTGGGCAATTCAAACCACCTACTGGTGCATAATGTTAAAACACTTGTACCATGCAATGCACTTAATCAGGGCATGCTTAATCAAGAGTCTGTTTAATCACAGAGAACTGATATTGATCTAACGACAATAACTATTGCTTAATTGGAATGCTAGTTCCGTAAATAGAAGGTATCTATTTTAAGTTTTGTCAAATTTGCATCCAGACTTTGCATCTATGTGACATAGATTACACAGCTGTAAAAAGAAAAAGGCTGATTTTTCAAATGCAGTAGGAGAGCAAGCAGAACATGCTATTTAATTTGACTCTTATCCCCCTCTATTTTGTCTTGACCACTCCTTTTTAATTCCATTTCTCTTCTTCTAATTGTTTTTAGACCCAAAGCGGTTTGGGGTTCTCAAGCTTTACAGAGGAAGCATTGTATAAGGATCTCAATTAGAAGATTTTAGGGAAGGGAAACAGAAGGGAAACTCAGAGCCTTCCACCTGTCTTTTCAGCTGACCAATAATTCCTCTCACCCCACAATTAGGCCTCTTGCAGTCTACCTTCACAGTATAATCTGTTTTGTTTTCTTTTTCTCAGAGTTCAGAGTGAATTCTTTAAATACTTTCATTTCCTGAAACTGGGGTTTTGAAGGTTACAAAAAAATCTGGTTATATCCTCGTCATCCTGTTCATTATACTACCTGACCATGCCCCTTACCCATGTGAGGATGGATCGTACTCTTCTGCCGTAATGCTGGCCCACCATCTGAACTCCTCAGCCTGCCTATTGCTATGGAGCCTTGGTTTGCCTATTCCCTGTCACTTTCTAACGTATTTTTTTGCTTAAGAAAGGTGAAGGCCCAGATGATCAGCCTTCTCTGGTGCCCCGATGTCAGTGTTGTAAATAAAGAGTGGTAGATAGTCGTATAACTATGGATAATAAAATATTTATACTAAAGTGAAATAAAAACCTTGTACAGAGTTATATTCCTATGCTTCTCACCCTATGGCAAGTTCTGCAGACATAGACACTTTCATGTAGAGATTGAGGCCTTTTTCCTTTTATTTTTAGTATTTGAGTGGACACAGTCTGTTTCTCAGACATAGTATTTGTGGCAGTGAGTAGTTCTGCCTGGAATGATAAATCCTGGCCTAAATTTCAGGGCCTATGTTTTGCAAAATAGTCTTTGTAATGGATATTAGATTTATGACACTGTAAATAGAGGGCAGGACTTTCTTTTTCATCAGCAGGGAATAAAGAAGGCAGTTAAATTTCCTTTTTTGTGCCTCTGGGTCAAGGTTTGACTTAAACAATAAGCAGTGAGAGGTGAGTGCAGTCACTGCATGTAATGTTGATGCTGGTATGAATTCACTTTCCTATAGCTTTTGGTAACTTGTCTTAATAGTGCCCTGACTTCTGCTTTCACAGTGTCAAGCACAGTAGAAATAATAAACCATGAAAAAGCAAAGTGTGATGGCAGGATCTATTGGGGTTAAATTCTTCCTAAAACCTTTGAAGACTTGATTCTGCAGTACTAGGAAGAAGCAGGATGTCTGTGACAGTCGGTACAGTGATTGTGTCATACAAACTTGCAATAGAAGAATAAGTAATGATTTTGCTCTCAATTTAGTTCAGAAAACTGAGAGAAAGACCATGTTGTATGATCATTTGCACTGATTATTTTAGAATATCTTTTGAAAAGATTTTTTCAAAGTATAATATTAATGAGAAACAGGGTCTTAGTTTGTTAATGATATGTCTCCTTTCTAATACTAGTTCAATTTTTTTTTCCTCACAAATACTGTGATGTTAATTGAGAGGATGATGGAAATAAAGAAATGCATGACTGCACTTTGTAACAGGCACTATTCTGTCCTATTTAGTCCTCAGTGAATGCAAAAGCTAATGGAAATTACTCTGTGATGTACATTGATGACCTAAAACATTGCTTGAGGAATTCAGGATCAAGATCCTGTCTTGCACGAACTTCAGTTTAAATGAACCAAAGTACATAAATATAATATTGTTCTCTAATCTGTAAGAGTGATTTGAAACATACGTTGTCTTAACTCATTAGGCAAGAGGTTTGGTGTTGAACAAAAGTGTTGTTGTTAATTAAAATTCGTGCTTTTCCTGGAAAAAAGTTAAAAGATTTTTTAACACTGTGACCTGTTTGGGTGTTTGAGTCATACAAAAATACCTACACTTGAATGGAGGTCTTGAGGCAAAAGTAAAAACAAAAAACAAACAAAGAAAAGCTTTGGCAAGTATACTCAAAAAAATAAGAAAAGAAAGGAGAAAATTTCTTATCAAGTTACAAAGTTGCCTGATTTATTAATGACTGTATAGACTTCTGTTATAAAAGATTCAGACTGCAGCCTAACCAAAGTGAAATATCCAGCATACAGCTCTGTCAGCTACACACTTGTACTCCAGAACGGCTTACTCTAGACTGAGAAAATAATTTTGTTCAGCATAGCTCTGTTTTGGAGAACTTTGGTGCAGGTCAGTACATTGTGACACTGTATAGTTTTCAGTAAGACAGATACAGGTTAAAAGATAGGGAAAGAGAGGTGTGAAGAAAATTAGAAAGAATATTTAGGGCATACCATGGGCCCTATAGTTGTGCTACAATTATACTTCATAGCACAAGGTATAATTGAGAGCATCCCTGTAACTGCTGTGAGCTTTTGTCTCTACTATGCTTTAATATTTCAGCTATTTAAGGTGAATTGTGATAAAATGTTAGGTGGTAATTCAGTTATTTTGGTGAAGTAGAAATTTTTTTGCCATACATCATATGATACTCAGTTTGAAAGTCTGCAGTTAAATCCGGCACTGTGTCATCCTAGTTTGTAGGCCAAAACTGAAATCAGGGCTCTGTTGGATAAAATTGTGTAGTAACAGCACTATTAATGGCAGGTGAAGGAGAGCACTATTATGAAGAGCCATTGAGATTGGTCAAGCAGAGAGAAAATATAAGCATCACAGAGGAGGGAAGAGTGAATAATAAGGCTGAGTGAGGCTCAGAACTCAATTTATCTGGCCCCTCTCAAATGATGTATCCATTAAAATATTTATTCTCTCAGTCAACCATGTCTGCAAGAAACTTCAGTGTAAATATGAGAGGAAAAAATATTACCTGTGTGTATGTATATCTACATACACAGGATCACACTTGAAAAGGAGCTGAAGAGGATTATTAATGATGAGAGAAGATGGGGAGATTTGCTAAAGAATGCAGAGAAAGGCATCTGGTGTATGTGAATATGAAAGCTGTTCCAGATATACAGCAAGACAAAACGTGTGTGTGTAGAATGGAGACCAAGGGAAGACAAAATGGTGACCACTGGAGACTAAGGCAAGAGGATAAAGTGTGGAGGAAAGGAATTTATGAAGTATTGTGACTGAAACCATGTATGTATTGCTTAGCGCTTTCCAAAGCAAGCATTGCACAATGAAGAATAAAGTGCGATGGAGTTCAAGCAAAAGGTACTCCATTGTTAGAACAGTGCAGTAAACCACCTGAAATATTACAGACACTACCTGTGGCAACATTAATGTCTTGGGATTATTTCATAAATCAGGCTCTAAAACATAATAGAGTGGAAGAGGGTTGCTGCTTTCTATAAAGATGAGATTGAATTGTAAGAGAATTAATGATACCATCATTACAGCCTTTAATCTATTTTGTAGAGAACTGCTCCTTTTATGAACAATTTGTCCTTTAGAGAATTCTCTAATATTTCTGAGTAAGCAAATTTTTTGAAGTTTTCTTCTATTTGAAAAAAAAAATCTTTTGTCCTGTCTCTTGCTGTGGAAAGGATTAAAGTCTATAACAGCGTCTTTACATTTATACAGATTAAAATGGGTTAATCTCTGTGGAAGTAAGTAAATACATGAAGTTTCACTAAGGCCAGGTTTAGCCGTATGCACTGTGCTGCTGACTTTAAGCAAACCACCCGGTCACCAGTCTAACTTGTATTCCTGCCACTAATGCCTGAATAATTGCAGATGGAAAGATAGATGTATATCCCTAGATATTTTGGCAAAACAAATATTGAATAGCTAACTGGAGCAAGAAACAACTAAAAGAAAGTCTTTGTTTCTCAAATAGGATATGTACCTTTTCCTGAGTGCCTTAATAGAGAAGTTTAACATTTTGTATTGGTTTTGCTCTAGCTTTGTATAAGGGAAGATCTTTTTTTTCTTTTTTGCTCATTAGGTCTTTGCTTTATACTTTCGTGCATAGCACATTGGACCTACCTTCTCTTTCAGAAGTTTTTTTTGTGGTAATTACTCAATTATGCCCAATCTAACAAAGCTAATGAAAACCTGCCCTTCAGTCTAAACTCTAATCAGTTTATAACAAGCTCTCTCTTCCTGTGCTACATTACTGTGACAAAATCTCTTTTTCATACCTCAGAATGATAAGGCAGGGTGGAAAAAAAGAATCATTTTCTATCACCAGGCTTGCATGAAAGGGAGATGGGCTTAAGCATGCAGAATTGATTTATTTACATTCTTCTATTGCCTTAGTTGTTGCATCTTTCAAAGAAGTTAATATGATATTTTTGATTTGGCCTCTGGAATGTCAGGCCCTGGCAATCAAGCATGCTTATTACAGCAGATAAATAAACTAGACAAACGGAATCCCACTTTGTATTGATTCGTTTGGAAATGGATGGAGTCATAGCAAAGGTATTTTGGAAAGTTAGCTGCACATGTGGCAGGCTTTGAGAGAAAAGAAAAAAAAAGGCGTTTGCAATTGTTAGCCCTCCTGACAAAGCTATCTTTATCTGCTTTTCTTAATGCTTGTGAATATCACCCTAACCCCACCAACCAGTTGTTTGTAATGTTTCTTTTTTCTACTCGTTATTCTACTTTATATTTATGTTTGTGTCCTGCTTTCCTGCAGGCTGCTCATGCAGTAGGAGTCGTTGGTCTCAGCTAAGAGTGATGACATAACCATAGGTTTCCTGTTTGCTTTAACAACAGTATAAAATTTTGCTATTACTCTAATACATAACATAATTTGCTATAAAACAAGGGTGCTTACTCAAATATCTCCCAGTCTAATTTACTGGTTCAGCTCTCATCCTTAAGCAATCCACACCTCTTTCAGTTTACACAATGAAAAGTAGGAATGTGTTGGCCTCCATGACGCTGGTATGATTTTGTTAATTAGATTTTGAATCTGCAAAGATGGTTAATTTTTCAAGAGAGCAAGTGAAAACATGATATGCCAATATTTCTGCTGTTTGCTAATCCTGAAGAGAGACTTTGCCTTAACAATAGGTTAAGAGTCTTCCGCTCTCTGAACAGGGGATCTTTAGTGGAGTAAACACTGTACCATACCTTGAGTTGCCCATGACACCATATTTCCATTGTAGAGAATGGCACCTGGAGGCAAAAGGCATATAAAAACAAAGTGTCAAATGTGAAACTGGAAAGCTAAGGCCCATTCAAAACTGGAATCCAGCAGTTCAGTTATGCTTCATCCCTTGGTTGAGCATTAACAGAATTACTTGGAACGAGAGCAAGATCAGCTCTGACTCTCTGAAACACAGCTGTGGGCTTTGAGTTCACCTTTCTATCTTCCAAGACATTGAAAGATTATAAAAACCCAACCATATATAACATACACATTATTTTCTTTCCAAATTAGAGACTCAGTGGATGAATTGAGTCCTATTTCCCTTCTTTTTTAAATAAGGCAAATCCTTTCAGTGACACAGGAGTCAAAAATGCTTTTGAGTCTGTGAATGAAAGAGTGTCCATATCTTTCTGCAATTGGTTTTGCATTATATAGGTGCACTGTTTAAATGTTGGGCAGGAAGCAGCAAAGCGTAGTCAGGAGATACAATAACCAGTAGAAAGCATCTCAGCTCAAGTGGAATATTGATCAATCAAGTAAGCTGCTCTCCTGCCTCTCACTCTAGAACTTTGATACCCAACTCGGCGTTAAAACTGCCAGCTTGTCAGTGAATTCAGATTAAGTGTCTGCAGTTCAGGAAAAGGAGTCCATAAATTAACTTCTAATGCTGATAACATTCAGAAAAAAAAAGAGGCTTTCATTGGCATTCATGGTTCAGCACTTTTGGACTGGCAGACTTTTAAATTTTATTTGCCATCCAGCCCCACAAGCCACAATGTTTTTTTGATTTCAGCATTGTAATACTTCAAAGAAATTTGCAAAATAGGCTGAGTAAGGTTACAGTTCCGAGCAGTTAGTAAAAGGGAGAGCAAACCAGCAATATGGCTTTTACTTTGTAAACATGCCTCTGACAGGCACAGTCATGACTCCTGAGAAAGTCTATTAACGTTTTCGTCATACATGTGTTCTATAAAATTTGCCATGTAATCAGTGTTGAAATAGAGAAATGATAGTTTTAAGATCTTTGTTCTTTCAGAGGTAACATAAGATATAAGGAAAGAGAACTCTATACAAAGCTATGAGTGCAAATACCTGTTTGACTTTTGGCAGGCTTCCCTTCTTTGAAAGCAAAGTAGAGCTATTTGTTAGAAGCCATGTAATTCTTGTTCCATTACAGGTTTTGAGTGGTCTTTTGGCAGAGAATACACAGAAATCCTGCTTCTGGTGACCATTGAAGTAGCATGACAGGACATGGTCTGTGGTAAAAATTTAGTATAATGTGTATGTTAATAATTTCCTACAACTGTTCCCATAATTCCTGTGAAATTTAAGAGAACAAAAGTAGTGAAGTGCTTACAAAAACAAAGACAAAACCCAATACTCTATTGTATATTACACAGTAACATTTTTTCTTTAGCATTTTTAAAGCTACATTTAAAATATAATGATAAGGAGTTATAGTCCCACTTAACATTCTACAGGCAGGTTTAGAAGTTCGATGAAAATGCTTGTCATCTTCTACTATGTTTTGGAGAGCCTTTCATAAGTGTTTATGTGCAATTTGAACAAGGATTCTACATCTACATACCATAACCTGGATAAAATTTTCACTACCTCTGCAATAAAGAAAGTAATCTTACCACATCCAGCAGTAAAATTCTTCAATAACTAGGTACAAGAATATGACTCTCAAGTTTATTGCTTTTACAGGAAGTAAGTCAAAAGCTTCATAATTGTCCAAATATGGAAGCTGAGTTTCTGTATGTTAAGCAGTGCACAAGTGAAACAGTTTCATGGAATCTGAAAAGAGAATGTTGAAATACAATGTCAAGTCAACCATTACTTGACTACAGAAAGGAGGGATTTCAGGATCAGATTTAATAAACATACATCTTTATACATTCAAGTATTTCTGCAGTAGTAAAAATGAATACAACAATTAAATGGGAAATAATGAATGTTCATTAAGTATAAAATTAAAAAATGAGAAAATTGCAAAGTCATATTTGGTAAATATATCAGCCAAAATGAAAGTATATCAGTGGCAGGATACACATGTCCCATGTGCTGGTCATCTAGTGAGATGCACAGATGTTTTAGACTAAGACATTGAACATATATTTAAGTCAAGAATCACGTGAATTTCTGCCCATGCACTCAGAATAGTTTTCCCAAGAGTGGCCTTCTGAAGAGCTGACTAGCAGTTTTGTTTGACTGGGAAAGTAAAAAAATTATAGCTGATTATCGATGTGTTTCTCTGACTTAAAGGTGTACTGGAATTAGAAATTGTCTGCAAAGAGTAAAATATTACTGTCTTGTAAATATTCATGGCTCTGTTGCAGAAAGGAAATCAAATGCAAACTTTTTTCTGAACAGCTTATTCTCTGCAAGACTTTTTATTTGAAGAGCAGTTAGTTTCCTCCATATTCGTAATTGTAGTTCCTAATTATTTGGGATCATTATGTATCTTCCATCTTCCAAAGGTCAAAGATACTAATTCTCTTCATGAATAATTTATTAAACAATTGATTAGGTAATGAGTGAAATAGCTGAATACATTTTTCACTGGAAAATAGTAGACTATATAGGGATATAGTGCTGAAATAAAAATACATGAAATAAAAAAAGCAAATAATACAGCAAATAATTTAATCAGCCATAAGACTCGATATTTTATTTTTTTTACATGAAATTGATCCATAACGTGTACTTTACATTCTTAAAATTAATAGTAAGAAATTAGGGTTTACCTTTATTTACATACATAGTTCTTGGGTAAATTAACAGTTTTGATAAATACCTATCCTTTTCATATTTTCTTTTTGTTATTGAAGGTTTATTTGTAACGGAAGGGCTCAACTCTGTCAAAGACTCTCACCTTTTTGTGCAAGATACCATATACACATCTGATGAAAGGCAGCTCTTGTCCAGATGACCTTGATTTAAATAAGCAATATTAGTAATGAACAGCAGAGGTGTAGGGAACTGCAATTACCTGCTTGAATGATAGATTCCATAGTAGAAAACATGAATTCTACCTTCTTGTTTATTGCTTAACTCCAACTGACATGCAGTGCTAATTAGAATCATAGTTAGGGTTGGAAAGGACCTTAAGATCATCTAGTTCCGTTAACTCAGCTTGATCAGATTTTTTTATTTTTAATTTATAATTTTTCAATTAAGTAATCTCAAACTTTCAATCAGGTTTATTCAAAGGCATCTAGATTTCTGTAAAATTCCTATTGAACCAAAAAGTTCTTAATTTCCAATCAGTATCTTGGTTTGTGAAGAGTGTGTAGGGATACTCAGGGAACTGAAAGAAGTGGAAGCATTTGACAGTGACCGAATATCAGAATCATTTGTTTAGCACTGCAAGATATAGTCATGCTCCTTTGCACTTTCTGAATTTCTCTAATAAAAAGGAGCAGAGCCTGAAACAATGAGGATCTGCCACACATATTATGACACTACTGATTGTTATTCTCTTTCTAGACTCAAATGTAAATATTTTACAGGGACAATCTATGCCTGATGCCTGCTGTTACTGAATGCAGGCAAAAGAGCTGGTACAGAACAACTGTATTCTCCTAAAGATGATTATACCCAGAGGAAGAAATTAACTCTGGAAATTTTACTGATGAGCTCTTTATTAGTTAACCTTAAAAATAAAAGATAAACAGGGAACTTTAAGGGTAAACTTAGGTTTGAAAATCCTTTAGTTGGAAATGGAATTTCATGCTTACCTGTGTTTCCTGCTGGAATATCATGTGTATATGTGCAACTAATATATTTTTGCTTTTAAACTGTGTATAAATATGAAAGATATTTTTGAAATTGAAATGTGATTTTTTTTTGCTTTTTTTTTAAAAAAATAAGAATATAAAAATCCAGTCCATTTGCTTCCCAAACAAACATTTGAATTTCTTTTGTTTCTTTATTTGCTCAGTAAATAAAGTGTTTGGCTCAAATGTTCATGTACCTTTCATTCTGCCTGGGCACAGTTCTCTACCAGTGTTCTAGTTTTGTACTGGTTCACAATTCCTACAAATACTGTTCTTTATGTTCTGTTTTCCTCTTTGTGTCATGACCATAATACTTTAAAATATGTTCTTATGTGATTTTACTTATGTTCCTGGTAAAATCTCATTGAAATTATCTTTACATTCCATAGTTAAGTATTATATCAGTTTAACTCTTAAAATACCCTGCAGCTGTGATGGACATCTTACCCCTGTCTTCCAGGAGTTCATTTGGTTGTTTTAGACAACTTATGTTCACAGTCTGAGGTTCTTTTCTAGTTGTAAAAGAGGAATATATTTATTTTTCTTATGCCACAGGATATTTGAGAATCTACTGAAGAAAGATAAGACAACAATACTGAAGATAGGGAAAAAAGCTCTCCACATATCCTTCTTCCCTGAATATTACATCATGCATTTATTTTCATCCTAAACCAGAGCAAAAATAAAAATTTGAGTTTCTATAGGGGAAAACTTAATTATGAAAAGCATTAATGTAAAGGCGTTATGAAATCCATATCAGTGCTCTGTTTTAACAGGTGACAAAAAAAAAAAAAAAAAGAAAAAAAGGTTAAATGGCTAACATTAAATAGAGTCTAAAGCAATAATTTACTATATTGGAAAGAAAATAATGAAAGGTTACAGAGAAAACAGCTTCTAATAAATATTATGTGTTTGCTAATTATTC
Source organism: Loriculus beryllinus (assembly GCA_039877255.1). Taxonomy (NCBI): domain Eukaryota; kingdom Metazoa; phylum Chordata; class Aves; order Psittaciformes; family Psittacidae; genus Loriculus; species Loriculus beryllinus. Next base: position 12,466 of record JBCJKH010031673.1, read on the forward strand.
CACTAATTATTAAGATCATTAACTGGTTGTAATTTTGAGTTTCATCATAATTCTGTTAAGTGACTGTGAAAATATTGGTTTTACTTTTGTCTTATTTTTTGTGATTTTTTGAGATCATAATTCCCGATGAAACTTCCAAACCATGACCAAGCGTATCCCTATGGCCACCAGGGCAGACTCGGGGGTTTTTGTCTTGTTATTTTTGGAAGATGTGGCCTACCCTGTACTTGTAAAGGTAGTACAGTTAGTACTTGTAGTAATAAAAAAAAAAAATCACAAATATTTCTGCAGCAGTGGAATTGTTAGACCTTATGTATAAGAAGTGCCTCACTGCCACATGCTTTGTAATAATACCAATGCTTAGCTCAGCATATTTGCTGTGCTTTGAGATTGCACTATAAATAAAATCTTTTGACTCCATAATGAAACACAGTTACAAAAATAAATTACATGATAAAACAGTTATAATAAAGACTTGGTAGGGTGTCTGGGGGACAGGGAGGTTTAAAGAATTCTTCCTTGCAGTTGTTAAATAGGCTGGCAAATCCATATGCTGTTGAGGTACTTTTGGCTTAATTTACTTGTGGCACAGGAATTTAGACAATTTATTGCAACACTGAATCAAATTCTGTGTTTTAACAGTTTGAGGCATTTTAACATAAAAATCAACTTCAATATTTCTTCTTTTCCTTAACTTTAACTGGAGGATATATATAAATTTCTTAGAAGAATCTAGAAAAGTAAGAATAACATCACTGAGTAAGAATATGGAGAGTGTCTATTCCTATTAGACCAACACCTCTAATGTTTAGGTTTCATACTTCTTGAAACATTTTTGAAAGGTTGAAGTTACATTGCATTTAGAGAAAAATACTACAAGCGTTTTCTAGTCTCTGTTCTCTGGAAAAGTTTTTGCCATTCTACAGGAACAATCAGACTGAATGCAAACAGAAAGTTGAATTTTACTTGGAGACTACATGGAACAGCATTGTGCCGTAACCAAAAGTGTTAATGCAAAACTTTAAGCCACAGGCTGCAGTATGAGTGGCGTATGGGGGTTTAGTGTTATGATCTTATCTCCATTAGCCAAATTTGTCTCTAAAGTATATGAGTAAAAAACACGTGGAAGTAGATGCAGTTTGTAACATTTCCAGAGGAGGAAAAAAGCATTAGGTTAAAATAATCTGACTTGAAGAGTTACAGGTGGGAGTAAATTTATATCTTGAGAATGTTTGGGAGTGTTTTCTTGAGATAGGAAAGCTGTCAATCAGGCAAAAAGATCTTAAGAATTTCAGGTATACCACAACTAATTTCCGTAGGAAAATTTTTCACATCCAAACAGAGACTGAAAGGGGGAGTTCTTTGAAAGTTGTAGAAAAATGTAGAATTAAGGTGGGGTGGAAGATGACTTTGCTTATGAAATAAGGGAGGTAACAACTTCTACCACTGCAGTGTAATTTCTAGGAGAGGTGACTGGTGTTTTCCTAACTTTGATAGATCAGCAGGGTTCTGGCAGGTTCTGTTGGAAAAACAGCATATTTTTGAGCATGGTCAGCATCCCATTTGGGAGACATGCTTAAGACTGCAGTTTGGATTGTGCTTGGCACCCAAACTATTTCGCAGGAAAATACAGAAAACTTTTCATGTTTCAACCAGATTATGCTTTGATCTGAGGGAGAAAAAAGTGTTTAAGTGTCACGGTTTAAGCCCAGCCATGATTTAGGACTGTGGTCAGATTTGGATAAAGTTGAAGTAGCTGGGATAAAACTGAACAAACATGCAGCTTTCCAGTATCTGAAGGGGGCTTATAAGGATGCTGGGGAGGGACTCTTCATTAGGGACTGTAGTGATAGGACAAAGGGTAATAGGTTCAAACTTAAACAGGGGAAGTTTAGATAGGATATAAGGAAGAAATTCTTTACTGTAAGGTTGGTGAGGCACTGGAATGGGTTGCCCAGGGAAGTTGTGGATGCTCCATCCCTGGTGGTGTTAAAGTCCACGTTGGACAGTGCCCTGGATGACATGGTTTAGTAGGAGGTGTCCCTGCCCATGGCAGGGGGATTGGAACTAGATGATCTTAAGGTTCTTTCCAACCCTAACTATTCTATGATTCTGTGTAAATTCTGTACAACAGAAATATCTATCTGGATATACTGTGAAATGGAAGATCATATTAAGGCTATTAAGAGCATTTGTTTTCCAACTAGTATGAGATACTTTGAAATGATGATCGGCCTAGGAAAAATAGTACCTCATTTTGATTACAGATGAGCAGTTTAGAAGATGCTTTCTGCGGACATGTCCAATGGACATTGAATACCAATCTTCATAACTGAACAGGAGGAGGTAGCTGAAGCAATATGACATAAGTGCAAATAGAAGCTGTTCACATCTAAGGAGGCTGTTGTTCTTTTAGAACGCCAAAGTCAACACTTGAGACTGCTGTCTTTTGTGTTATTAGTACTATGTAGTCCAGAATGTCCCTGTCCTCAAGTGAGGAAGGAAGTCTATCTTGTGCTGATAGTGTACAGATGGACTACTTTCTGTGAAACACTTCTGTTAATAAAGCAGGCTGTGATTGGCATTTTTACACAAAGGAAAAGGCAACTGTTTGTCTAAGAATATACAGGTTTTTATTTCTTTTTTTTTCTTTTTTCATTTGGTTTTGTTGTTTGTTTGGTTTTTTTTTAATTGAAATAAGACTTTAGAAAAAAAAAAGAAAAAAAACAAACCAGAAAATATCACAGGTATTAATATCAGAGTGTGAGTGCCTGCTTGCCGGTTTTCTGTCCCTTTTCTCATTTATGGCAAAGTGCTGCAGATTTGAAATATATTTTCTTGGGTTTTGTCACTGGTTATCAATATTTAGTAGTTCCAGCAGAGTACCTCAGACATTCAAAGAAAGTAATTGGAAGTCAGCTCTGAACTAAACAATTACCCTGTAAATGACAATTATGATCGTTAGATCTGCTATAGGCAGAACACAGTTAAGCCTCAAATTGAGGATAGTAAGAGTAATTAGAAGGAAAATTTAAAAAAACCAAAACAAAACAAAGCAAAAAACAAACCCTACAGTTTCTTTCAACTTCAATGCACCATGAGCTATATTATTTGCCTACCTCTTTCTCCACTGAATTTAAGGCTAATGTAGATCTACAGAGTGATGTCTAAGCTACCTCTAACATCATCCGGTGATTCCAAAATAACTAGAAGTTACAGAGACTGGCTGAAGTTCTTTTCTGCACGTAAGTTGTGCAGCATTTTCAGCAGGCAGAAAAAATTCAGCTGTTTTGTAGTCCACCTTCTAAGGCAAACGTCCTTCTTGTATTCCAGGATGCACAATATGTTTATTGGCGGAAAGGCCAGGAAGAGAAGAAAAATAGTAGTGAGGCAAATACCATTGGAAGACACCTGGGCACAGACAGTGGAAGAAGGGAAAAGGTAAGAATAATTCTAGAATTCACTCAGTGTTTTCTGTCTTTGATGCAAAAGTCAAATGAGGACTGACTTGTCATTCTGTGCTTATGTACAAGATGGCCCGATCCATGATCAGTACCTGCATCACAATATAACTACATAACATAAAAATCAAATTGAAGGCGCAGCTGGGTAAAGGAAGAATTACATATGAACATGATGATTTATATAATATATCATCAGTAGAGGACTGTGTACATAGTTTAATATCACTAGCTATATAGAAGGAAGTGCCATGATGTCCTGAATATGAACCAAAAATTTAGTGGCAGGGTGTAAGTTATTCTATATGTGTAGTATGCTGTTCAGTAGGATTATTTTACTATAGCTATTAAGCAGAGATGCTACAATGAACTCCTAATAATGAGGCAAAAGGACTCCATTCTCAAACTTAGGTTTAAATGTATTCTTGGTTTATTGTACATTTAACATGCAAGTTTTAGTACAGAATAATTCAATTTACAAGGAAAAATGTATGTAACAGTTAAAGCTTAAGTTCAGTATTTGCAGAGCAAATCCTGTCCACTAACATGTGTATCCCAGTTTCTATGATACATCGCATAAGAGATGCCATTATGTAGCTGGTGAGCTAGGCTGGCACTCAAAATATTCACTTAGGAGGCTGTTTCATGTGATTAAATGCGGGAGGCTGAAGGCCGCTATTTACTTTGATAGAATAATATATTTTCTAGGACTGAAATCCTCTCTCCAGTGTGAAATACATTTTCTTCTAGTCAGTTCTATTCGTCACTGCTCTAATACATAGACTGTAGAATACAGGTTAATGCTTTACTAAATGTATATCATTCTCAGGTTAAATATTAATAAACAACAGCCTGTTCCTATGCTAAAAAAACTTCTGCCAAGTTCACAGCCGTCGTAAATTCAATTTTATTTGGTAACCTGATAGCTACTTGTTATGAAAGGTTATTTCACCTATAAACATCTGCTTTTAATCTGCCTTTGCACTATGATTGTTTGAAAGATCACTATGATTGTTTAAAAGATACCGTCAGTTTTTTACTTACTGTATCTAATAGAGCTGTTCATATTTCATCAAAGTTGTTAATGGTGCACTGCTTTTCTTTTTTCTACTACAAAAAGTAGTAATTTAGAGCAGTGATAACAAAATGAAATAACATAAATATCTATTTTCATTGCCTCGTTTTTGTGACTTGTTTTAGTTTGCCTGTAAAATAATCAATGGTAGCAATATAATGAAGTTCAGGACATGCTTGTTGTTCTTTAAATTCTATGACTCACTGAACTGAAAGCCAAAAGCTCAGTTTTGCTAAGAGCTATTTGATACTGTGTATCTAAATGATACACTTTAATGGCTATATCTTCCTCGAAATAGCTAGTAAAATGCTGCATTTGAAAGCTGATATTTTTACTGGGAACATTATGTGGTACAAAACTCTGAGGGTTTTTTCTATATACTGACTGGGTTTTGCAGATTGTAACTGCTATTGCAAGGAATATTCAAATACTTATTATTATTGTACATAGTTTTGTATAATTCTCAAGACTGTATTCCCAGAATTAATTATGTCATTGTTAGTTTTCTATTAATCTGAAGACAACAACCCCATTTGTAAGTGTGATGTACAATATACATATGAATAGGTTGTGGCTATTAGAGATGACCTTTCTGATCTGAGAGTTTCTGAATATGGATTAAGATGGTCAGTCATTAATGCCATTCAGCTAACAAGTGAGCAATTTTGTGGAATTCATTTTCGTCCCAGAGCACCAACTCCTGAGTATATTAGTCTCAGTATGCAAAACATATTATTGTTAATCACTTCCAGTCAACTGCTGGGAAAAGAATTCTACATAGTGTTCCTGTAGGTTAAATTGAAAGATTTGGTCAGTGGCTTAATATAAGTTTTCAGAAAGATATTAGCCTTGGTTTCTTCCAAGTGGTAGAAGAAGTAGAAGTGGTAACCTTAGTTTCTTCTGTCTGTGGCCAATTCTGCTCTCAGATTATGCTTTTAGGTGGCAATTTGCCTTAGATTACCATGGTGAATTTCGTCAGCAATGTCTTATTTTGCTTCAGAAGTTGTCTGTGCAAACAATTTCATTCTAATAGAGGCATTTCTATGACAGAAGTATCTTTCTTTTTATGAGTTGTGAAATATTTTTATATGAACCTCTATGTAGACTTTTTCTGTGAGTTTTTAAACACAGAAGCCCTTAGGTATTTTCTCAAAAGTTTAAGATCTCTTTCCTACCACTCTGTAAAAAAAAATGGAGAAAAAGAGAGGCTTCTTCAATGGGCAGATCAGAACAGAAGTTTACTATTCAGTCATTCAGTTTATGAAGAGCTTATGCCTTTGTAGACTCTGGTATTTGTTAGACTGCACATGCAGTCTTGCCAGATGCCTGTTTGTCAGGGCTGCACTACCTTTACTGTAAAGTTTCCATCCTGAAGGAAAACTAATGTTCTAAGGCTCTAAGGTAACAGCAACAATAGAATGTAAATCTCAATATTGCAACATTTTGCTTATAAACCCTAATCTTAGTGGGATCCACAGGCTCAGTTAAGAACAAGGAGCAGGAAGACACTGCTAACAAAGTTTGTCTAACAAATAGAATTTGCTAATCTCCTAATTCTGCTTAAGCATAAGACAAACTTTTTTCCTGGAAAGGAGACTGAACACTAAAAAGGTGTGGAGTCTCTGTAGAGATAATCAAAGTCCAGCTGAACAGGTTCTTGAGCAACCTGGTCTAGGTGACCTTGTTTGAGCAGGTGGTTTGGATCAGTTGTCTTCTAGAGGTCCCTTCCAAGCTCAGCAGCTCTGTGATTCAGTGAGATATTTTCAGCTTCTAAAAGAGGAGTAGGTAGCATCATGATTCCTTCAGCTAACTATGCTTCAGATGTGAATCAGTTCCTTCAGGTAAGGCAGCCTTTGCACTAAAAAAGGTTACATATGCACTCATTATTTCATTATTTTTTGTAATTTTGGCCATGGGGCAGAGGAACTCTGAACGCCTGGTATAAGGGGAATGACAGATATTTCCGAGGTAAATGTGCAATCATTCTTTTATTCACCACTGAAGGATTTAATTCAGCACATATAAAGAAGGCTATAAATTCACAAATTCCTTCATTTTCTCTACAGCATAACACTTGTAAATACCATTGAAAAGATTGCATGTGTCCAGTGACATTTGTAATTGAATAAAAAACTTAAGAAAATGAGATCTCTAAGGGAGAGGTGGGAGAAAAATTTACAGCTCTGGATTAACACAGCGTTGCCAGTTACAGATGAGTAAAGAATGTCTTACAAATAGGCAAAGATAACAAAAGAAACAGCAAGCTGTTGCTAGAATAAAACACATGCAGAAAGGTGTATGACCAAACACCCAGAAAGGAGAGTGAAATTGAAGGATCGTTGTGACGTGGGGCTGCTGAACTCCCTGTTTTCAAACACAAAGCAAATCCAAGCATAAGCTCTGTTTGCTGTAAATGACTCATGCCCACTTTCTACATGAGGTTCTCTAATACATAGCACGAAGTGACCTTTAAACTACCTTGACAGATAGCAGCTGACTAGAAAATTACAGTCATTAACAGGATATCTAGAGAGCAGACTATTGTAAAAAATGATACTAAAAGGCAGGTGTTAGCAATTTGCAACCCCAAAAGACAGCTAAAATAAAAACCTACATTTCTAGTCTTCAGAAAAAAATGTTGAGATTCAGCATACACAAAAATAAAATGTGCATATATTTTTCCCATTTCTACAGACAAGGTTTATGTGGAACAAGTGTAGAAAAATACTCTGATTATTCAAATACAAATTTGTTACAAAATTTCAGTTACTTGCATTCACTGAAAATAAAGGTTCTAAATGTAATCAGTTTAGCCTTGTCCAATCCAGGTATTTCTGTTAGTTGAAAAACTTATTAAGGTTAGATATTTCATATCTTTATTTTTAAAAAAATGGAGGGAAAAAAATCTATGAACAGTCCTTTTACAATTTCTCTCTTTCTATATGGTAGTTGACCCAAAGAATAAAACCAGTTTAGGCAATTCTTTCTGAATATTCGCAGCAATGCAAACTACGCAATACTGAAACATGTAATGACAATACTGAAACATGTAGTGACAATGGTCATTGCAAACTCATGTCAAAATTGTCAACAGTGACACGGTGGTACATTTCAACTGGAGCAGAAGGTTTCAGGTGGCCAGTGAATTTCTCAAGAATCCGTGGTCAGCAGAGGCAGCGCAATGTAGCATCTTTGCATGCCACCATAACTGGACTGATTTTCCTGCTGAAACGATAATAAAAATGTGGATAGAATTCATAGATGCACCAAGAAAGAAGAAATAAGAGTTACACATGTGAAGAAAACCTGACAGGAATTAATAATGAAAAGTTATTAGTATGCTATATTAAAAAAAATAAATCAGAAAAGATAGCTGTAGAATGTAGAGTACAGAATAATATTCTCTCCTCTCTTCCTCCCCTTTCCACCCCCCCCCCCCAAAAAATAAAAAGGAAGTTCTCAATTCTAAATTTAGCTTAGACAAGTGTATTTCAGTGTAAAAGAAAATCTGCATGTGCAGACCATTAAATTTAGTGAATTAACTATTCTTTCTCTGTTCTTAGATTCATAAGTTGTTGAAAATATATATCAGAAGTCATACTCCTTTCCAAATATAGAACTTTGTAAATACAGTTTGTGAGATGAAAGACTTTGTTCGAGGCATGAAATTTGTTTTGTTAAATAGTTTATTTTCATTTAAATCAAAGTCTTTTTTTTCTTTCTCATTTGAAGCATCCCACTGTCTGCAAATATCCTTGAGTAGTGGCCTCTCCTCCAGATGTTTCAGGAATGTAGTCATTCTATCAGTTTTTTTAAATCACTAATTGCTATGTCTTTTTAGGTGGATGGTTAGAAGTTAAGTGCTTAGGAGAATGTAACTGTGAGGCCATGTTAAATTAAGGCCAGCAAGGGTACAAGTGGGGACCGTAACTCATGTATGTTTCTGATCACTGACCCTGAACTTGCCTTACACTCTTTCACATAAATTATGACAAACTGAAAAGAATTACAATGAAATATTTTTTCTAGGAGTGGCAGGCTTAACAGTGCCTTAACAGAGACCCTTGGAAGCATGGTGTGCTGCCTTTGGGTCCTGTCATTCTTCAAATACTAAGTTTGAAAGATTTCAGTTTGGGACTTCCGTCCCATTTATCTTGTTCTTTTTAAGAGTTTCCTGAAGCTTCCTCTCCTCTCTGACTGGATCAAGGAAACTGTTTTACCAGTTAGCTTACTACTCTTCTCGCTGTCTTTTATAAAGCATATGATGACTTGTCAAGATTTCATTTGCTTGGTTGGTGGACTTGAAGTTTCTTTAATTGTGGCATCTGAAAAGAATTTTTCTTCAAAAGTTCAGGAGACACCTTGACTGGGGAGCAATGGAACGTTCTCTGTGACTACCTCAAAAGCTGTTCTTATAATGGTGTGTTTGCATAAAGGTAACCTATGTATCATATTCCTAAAAGCATCTGCAAAGGCCTGGATCGTTACATCAAGTATCAGTACTAACCAACTTTAAAACAAAATAGAAAACGTAAATGCCATAATTTCTTCTTAGGGGACTAAAAACGAAGCTTAGTCAAGGCATATGAAGAATGAAAGACAGAATATGTTGGTTTCTCATGAATTTTCACTTCTGGTCACTGAATAGGCTGAGTGTTCTTATGAGGTTCTTGGGGCAAAATGAGTTGCTGTTTTTTGCTGGTTTTTGCTAAGGTTACTAATTAGCCTTTTTTAATAAAGATGAAATTTTGCCAGCTTTATTGCAGTCAACTTCCTGGGTTTCAATCAAAATTGGGATTAAGGTCCTACATGAGCAAAAAGGGAAAACCAAATGTTGTTTCTTCCTATTATCCACTGAGACTCATTGGGTGGTAGTGACTGACACAGCCTCCTCCTGCCTTTGTTTAAGGTTGGGGAAAAAACGTCTTGATGTTTTTGTGAGGAAAAATTGGGCAAGAAGATGAGAATGGGTTGAAGCAACCAGTTATTTTTTTTTTTTAAGGAGTAAAGTGCAGTTTTGAAGTGTTTCAGTTGTCTTCTTTTTTAGCATGATTCATAACACTTTTTTATCCTGCCTCACAAAACAGTTTTCATTCATTGTGAGCCCTGTATACATTTTTGACATAAAAAAATCCGGAAGGATTCTTTTCAATCTTTTAATTTTCCGATTTCTTCTTTCTTTTTTCTTTTTTTTTTCCCAAAATATTTTAAACTGAAGACTCACTGGAACTGGTAACAGATTCTGTTTAAGAAATAGTTATTTTCTGAAAAAATTGCTTTACCCCCTGCAAGCAAAGTTTTTACCAACATTGTTCTCTTGATTTATTGCTACAATATTTGCTACAATATTGAATTGCTACAATATTTTAAAAGAAACAGTGGTCTTAACAGAATATGACATTATATTCATAGCGAATAAATATAGTTCAAAACCCCAGAATATCTGTAACCTAAGCGTAAGACATTCTTCAAAACTTACAGAGTCCTTTTTCTCATCTCATCCAAGGCATATGATCAAGAGCCTTTATGGTGTATGAAATTTGCTGGAAACCACTGGTTGGAGCAATTGTATGTCAGCAATTCTTAGCCTAAAGATCTGTTAATTTACTTTTCATGTTTAACAGTGTGTGAAAATCTGTAAATAAACAGGAAAGCAAGTAGTGGTTTTCAACTGGCTGTAGTTACGTAGTTTTGTTGAGTAGGGTTGGTTTTTTTACTTTTCATGTTTTCTTGCACCTGATCTCTGTGTGATTGAAGGTCAGTTCAGAAAATGTCTAGATGACTTAGAGCATGACTTGCATTTGAAAGCCAAAGGGACCTTATTCTCCTAAATCAGTTGCATGTGTCTGGGAATCCCACTGAAGTCTACAAACAGTTCTCTAACTTCACTGTGAATTAAATGTGACCCTAGTTACAAAGATAAATTTCATGGTGTGAATTAATTCTGCAGGCTTCTTTTGTCTGTAGATGGGCTAGACATACTGGTAAAATGGCACTGGGAGGAGTGAGTGTACTTTATTTTATAGATTTATGCTATTTCTATTCCTATAGGAAAAGTGTAGCCGTCATTCATATTACTTAGCTCTTCTTTTAGAAGCTTTAAGGATATTTGAATGATAACAAATAAAATGTAATTAATTTGTTACTGCCTTTATCCACTTATTTTGAATTTCTCTAAAGGAATCTTTAGATTTTGATGTGTCATGGAGGTAAAGAAGCATTATATGAACATTAATAATACTGTTATTTAGAAGGGCTTTTGTTTCAGGAATTCATATAATAGCTGGTATGAAACCAGGTGGAGGGAGGAGAGGAGGGAAGAGTTTCTCTTGCCCTTCTATTATTTTTTTCTAATAACTTGTTTTCAAATGCTACACTGCCTTTATCAGACTCAGTAATTCTCTGACTTAGGTGTATGTATGGAATCTAAGAAGGAGCACAGAAAAAACCTTCAGGCAATGAGTAATGCAACATTTACCAAATTCTTCTATTTGATTCCTAGACATAGAAAAGTAAAGGGATAAATTCTGTACTGGATTGTATTGAATCAGCTAACATTTAGGATGGAAACCAGGCAGGCTGCTTGGTTACCTTCCAGTAATTTACAGTGGGCAGACTGCCCAGTCCAGCTAGCCATGCACTGAGTGCTCGGGAAGTCTCCAATCCAGGAAGTTTTCCCATTCTGAATGCCTCACCTTAAGCCATGAGCCTGTGTTAATTATCCCAGTCTGATAATTAATATTCTTACTGGTCACAATGTGCTGAACGACAGATAATCTGTTATTTTGAAGCTCTACATAAGTATATAAAGTTACGTTATGAAATCCCCATAGAAATACATATAATGGAAACAGGAAGCTTTTTGTTATGTACAGTGTGTATATATGTGTATATACTGTGTGGTATACAAAGACAATACACTAAATAGATATTATGTATATAAATGTTATGTTTATATTTGTATACGTAAAGCCTCTATATGTAGTAGATAAATTGCCAAAACTAGGAAATTCCCATTACCAGGTAGGTCACATAGTTGGCATGATACATACAAAACCAAACTGAATGCCAGTTGTTATACTAACAATGAGCAATAAGAATACAATATACTGGTTAGAACATGAATATTGGAAACACTCAGCAAACAATGATAAAATTAAACAAAAATATGAAAAGGCTGAAATTATAAATTTAAAACCAAATCATATAGTGTAATTAAAACTCAAATTGTATAATGTTGTGAAAATATTAAAATGCAACTTGATAAAGTTGAAAGGAAACTATTTAACCATGCTAGAACGACACAGTTAAACAATCATGCCTGAAAAATGATATTTTCAGATTCTGAAAAGTCCAGTAATAGATCAGCACCCGTGGCATACAAGTTTATCATTGCACAGCTTCTCTACAAAAAAAAGCTTTGCAAAATGGCTACATTTATATTTATTTGCATGTGCTTTAGTGTGTGCTCTACCTTCTATATATACCCAATCAAGAAACAAAGTCTAATTGTATCTTTACAAAACATACAGGGCTTTTTTCAATATAGTGAGATTTTTCAGTGGTATCATGTATACAGTTGTTTTGATTTAAAGACGCATTTCAACACAAATTACTCATACATGAAAGGGTATTATTTTAAATGAAATAAAGTACAAACTGTTGCAAGGTCTTAAAACTGAATTCCGCATCTGTACTAGAGTGGGAAGATACAAAAGCAGTGAAGGTTTATGACATAGCTCTCAGTGCTTTGAAGTTGTAAATTTCTTGCAGACCGACATGTTGGAGTGCTTGCTGATCCACAGATATAGTCCATTTGGATATTGGTAATAAATGGAGCATTTTAAAAATTTGAAGGTCTGTAAGACAGACAGAAAATGATAAAGCCAGAGTCTTAAACCATGTCTAGGGAATCTTGCAATGTCAGACCTATTACATTCTATGGGCTGTGCTAAAACTTTAGGAGATAAATCAAATGAAAATCTAGCAGCATCTGTTGCAATACTAGGAGTGCATTTGTGTCCTAAGTTCATAGTTCGTTTAGCAAGTTTTCCAAAATGCCGACATTTTTAGAGCATAGGCTTTTAGACTTTTTTATTCTTTTTTTTTTTTTTTTTTTTTTTTTTTTTTTTTTTCAACGGGGGAAAGCCCAAAAAGCTGCAAAAGAAAAAAACCGT